>JASAMY010002029.1:0-146337 GCA_030248085.1 Paralinhomoeus sp. GSCO2_6 | reverse complement strand
GTATGAAAGGGGTGTAACGAGCATCCGTCCATAAATATCAAAAATTTGCCAAAAATCTGGTAGAAGAACCTAGAAAAGAGACAGAGAATGTGGGATGGACTGGAGACACTGCAGCAAAGAACCGTTGATGGGTTTCCCAAGATGACGACCTGCAAAAGCGTCACAGGCGTCACTGGGAGTCGAACCAGCGACCTCGCGATCAGTAGTCCGATGACTTTACAAAACGCGCCAAAAATATTGCAACGTAAACTGTAACCTCACGATGTATTGCACCTAGACTGAATTCTTCAGAGGGTTTTTATGTGGGTCATAGGTAGATGCGTGCGAAGTTTTGTTTCGATTGATACAGGTGTGAGCGAGCGACAGGCCAAAGGGTGGAAGGACCCAATTTTTTGTTACATCCACACAATTTTCTCAGTAATGCGCAAGAGTATGGAAACGTGTGGACTCAATCGAATCACCCTTTGAATGCGGTTCTTTTGAGCTATCACGTGGCAGAATTCGTCCACGAAAGCAAAAGTAATGCACGCTCAAAGTTTCGAATGTCGCCCAAAATGGGGGTGTGCCAAGAGAGTCTAGCTGCGAAACATGGAAGTCGGAGAGATCTCATTTGTCAAAAGTGACCTATTCCAGGTCTAGACGAGGAACTGTCATCATTACAGCACAGCTCTGTGACAAACGGTTGAAGCGCCTATAGCTGACAAACTTTTGGGACAAAACACCCAAAAAAAGGCCTTTCAAAGGGGGCCCACCGAGACATGGGCATCGGAGCGCTGCCATTTGTCGAAAGTAACCTATTCCAGGTCCGGACGATTAACTTTCGTCATTGCAGCACAGCTCTGCCACAAACGGTTGAAGCGCCTATAGCTGACAAAGTTTTTTTGGTCGAAATTTGCGAAATTTTGGTTGCCTATATCTCATTATGTGGTCAGAATTTCAAATGTCATGCAAAGGTCTTAGACTTTCTTTGTAAAGCTGTTTACGGAAATCAAATAACATTTGGGGGTTTACTCGGCTTTTTTTCGACTTTTACTCTTGTCGCATTTTGGCCAAAAAAAAACGGACTATGTTCCAAAAAATTACTAAATCGGCCTTAACTCTAGATCCGTAGCACCTAGATAAATTTTTCTTGCGGTCACAAAGTTGCCATCATATACCGCGTGCTCACGCCAAGTTTTGTCCCAATCGACTGAGGCGTTCCAGAGCGGCGCCCCAAAAAGTGTGTGCAGAACAGGAAAAAAAAACACCACTTTTTCGGAACATTTTCGGAAGTTTCGTGTTAATGCGCTCGAGTACCGAAACGCGGGACGGCTTATTCGATTCCGGTCTAGAAGGCGGTTCTTTTGAGCTATCATTCGCCACAATCCGTTCAGGCAATCAAGAGTTATGAGCGACTGAAAATTCAAAAAACCGCATTGCAGAAGTCGTCACATATTAGGGTTGTACGCTGCCGCGTACACCCTGATAAGTCAGTACCAGACTACTAGTTTGATACACCCAGTACCAGTACCTGGATACCACTGATACTTGGTACCTTTACATTTTTGCGCCACGGGTACAAACAATGCTTTGGAGTACCCAGTAAGTACGCTTATCCGTTTGAAACCGTACCCACTGATACGCTGACACAAACCTTCCTGCACAGCTACCGAATAGAATAATCCTCGAATAGAGTCCCCTTTAAATCGGATCTGGTCAGGCGAGTTTTGAAACCTTAGCAACCTTGCCTAGGGGGTAGTGCTACAATCCGGATCACTCCAGCGCTTTTCAGGCGAAATAGAACATTCATTGTGTGATTCACGAGAGGCATCGCCCGTGCGAGCAGCATGATCCTTTGCGCTTCGCTGTCGAATCGGCCGCTTTACTACAGAGACGCACGCCTCGAATTCAAGTGAGCTTGAACGCCAACACTCTGTCACATTGGCGAGTATGATAGTGCTTCGAAGGTGAAGGTTTCGACAGTCCCTGATCCGCGAGCAAGAGCGCCGTATCAAAACAATCGCGAGCTACTGACGTGCGCGAAAGCTGAGAGCGGCGCAGTGAATCAATAGATTCACTTGGAATTGTAGTAGCGGCGGGCTGCGGCGATGAGCCAGTCGAGCATCGCGTGCTGCTTGTTGGCGACGAGGTCGAGCGCGTCGGGCCCGCGGACGCCGTGCGCCTTGCCCACGTG
Organism: Paralinhomoeus sp. GSCO2_6; assembly: GCA_030248085.1. Taxonomy (NCBI): domain Eukaryota; kingdom Metazoa; phylum Nematoda; class Chromadorea; order Monhysterida; family Linhomoeidae; genus Paralinhomoeus; species Paralinhomoeus sp. GSCO2_6. The sequence continues at coordinate 144,164 of JASAMY010002029.1, read as the reverse complement.
CTCCACCACCTGAAATGTTCCGCTCCATGGAGAGTGGAACGGGGCGGGGGCGGGGGCGGCGCACAGAGAATGACGGGACGAACGGTGAATCGGTCGAGGTGGGAGAAGTTGCAGGCGGTGCAGTCGAATCCGCGACGCGACTGGCCCTCGGAGTGGCAGTCGAGCAGGTGCTCCAGCTTGCGCGCCACCGTCGCCTGACACGCGTTGCAGTAGGGCGGCAGCGCGCTTCTCCTCGCGCCGAAGCACTTGTTGTACGCCTCCGACTGGCTTTTGGACACGGCCAGAGCTGGCCTCGACTTCGTTTCGGCTGGCAGTCTGCTTCTCGGCTCAGCAGCTCGCTTGTTTTCTTCCAACGCTTTTGAACTGCGTTTGTTTCTAACGGAACCCCCTTTCCTTGGTGACTTTGCGGTGTTCTCTTTTCCTTTGCTGAACAGCTGACAAATTTCTTCCGCGATGCTGTTTTCGGGCTCATTTTCGCTCAAAACGGTCTTGACTGGAAGATTGACTTGGAAGGATTCCACCGCGGTTTGAACTGTGGAGCTCTTGCTTGTTTTGTTTGGTGGAGGAGGCGCCAAAGCACTCGTCCCGACGTCCAGCTGTTTCTTCTTCGCGCTGAAGACCGCTGGTGCACGATGATTTGGAACTCAATGGAGGCCCTTTTGTTCGCGGCTGTTTTATTTACCTGTTGCTGAGCACCTCCTCTGCTTTAGGCGGCTCGTTCTCGTCTTCGTCGTCATCCACAGTTAAAACGACCTGCAAACATTACAAGTGCGCCGAGGAAGTTGAGTTTGCTCAACTGACTCCGGACCGGTGTCGACGTCGGTGCTGAACGCCTGGCCTGTCGATCGTTCGGAAGCGGCGCGTATGGTCGCCGACGAATGTTTTGCCGGGCTGCGAAGGCCGAGGCTGGCGTTGCGTAGCGGTTCCATTCGCCTAGAACGTGCGTGCCAAGGCGAAGTGGTCAGTAGTCGGAGCCTCAGTGCCAGTGCACACTTTGGTCGGCAGAGGTCCCAGTGGTGGAGAAGGTGACGTCGCCAGCTTTGCGCTTGTGCCCGGGAGCGACGACACTGGAATGGAACGGCGTCTCGCCGACAGAGGCTTTGTGCTGCTGTCGCCCGAGGGAGAACTCCAACGAGTCCTTGACCACTCTCAGAAGCTGCATTTGCGCCGCAGCATCTGATGGAGGGTTCGTGACCTGCATGTCGCGTGTGTGAACAAACAGATTGGCACCCAAGAAGAGGCCGTCAAACAAACGTGAGGAGCGGTGCGTCCCTGGTGGCACTCCTTGGCGTGACGCTGCACGTCGGCGCGGCTACTGAGAAAGCAGACGGGCTTGCAGAGCGTGCATTTGAACGGCAGCCGGCCGAAGTGTCGCAGACTGACGTGCGCCTGCAGCTCCTCTGCGTCGGCCGCAACCGCCAGTTGACACTCGCTGCAGTGCCTAGAGGAAAAACGACGGATGCTAACGTAAACCAGACGACATCGACGTCTTACAGCTTGCCATTCCCATCGATCGGCTCGTCGTCGTCGTCGATGGTAATGGTGACGACGTTGACGGCATCGTTGACGGGTCTCAAGGAGCGCCGGTGAAGCGATGACCGCATCGTCACCATTGGTGGACGGTTGCGCGGGTCCATGGTAGACGCGCTTCGTTTTGCTAAGCAGCACCCACTTATGGCGTCGGGACACACCACGCAGTGTGCCAGTTGACTCTCTAGCTTTGCGCTACGTGAGTCGGCGTCCCTTCTCCAGTCGTCGACGCGCGCAGCCGCGCCGTCGCTTCATTGGTTGGATAATGATGACCAGTTCAGCGTCACTGCGCGCGCCCCCACCCTACACTTTAGCCCTCCCCTCCTGTTCAGTGTGGGGTGGGTGCACGCGCAAGAGGAGGCTGCCACGGCCACTCAAGGAAGGTTCACCCACCCCCACCTCACATATAGAGGCGCATACGAGGAAACAAGATTTCTATCGTATGCCATCTAATCCTCGAAAACAGCGTACTTTGTTGTCCGAAGCGATCATGATCAACGACAATTGTTTCCATACGCAGCTTTCAATGACTCCGCAAAATAAACAAACGAAGGGCATACACAGACTAGTCTAGCTACAATGTAGTTCACTATAATCTAGATTACTATGATGCTGTGGAGCGATCACTAAGTTCAAACGAGTTTAGCCTCGTTGACGTCTCGAGTCCTCTTAGAAACGAGTCGCTGTTAGGAAATCCGATTGTCCAATCCGACGGTTGACGCCGCGTGCCCTTCTTTGCACGCGAATGGTCGAACGGCACGGTTCCTCCGCTCAAGAACCAGCTGGACTCGTCGAGCCCAGCGTCGTACTTGTTCGACGACGTGGCGCGCGCAGACAGCAGCGTTTCGAACGAAATTCTTGACCGCTTCGTTGTAGAGACGTCCGGCTTAGGAAATTCGATTCGCAGTGGGCCCCGAGACCGTCTCTGTTTGCTGGAGGCGCTCGCGTGACAGCAGATCAGCAAGGCGCAAGTCAAGAGTAGCAGGCAGTTGAGCGCGGACGAAGCGACCACGAAAGCGTCCATGATGTGCTCGGCCAGCGGGTACTGTCCGAGGCAGCTCTGGAGCTGGATCAGCTCTCGCTTCGACGAACGGTCACACAGCGCCGCCGCGAGCGGGCAGCGACGCGTCCTCGCTCTGGACGGAAGGGACCAACGATTGCTCGGAACGCACGCGCTCCACTCTGACCAGGCTGAGAAACCTGCTTCTGCAACCAGTGCTTGACCGTGCGCCGCATGCATAGAGCATAAGCATCAATGCCTACCGTTTGGACAAACTCTGGTTGCGCATCCGGCCGTCTCAATGGCGGTGCCTTGACATCGATTTCTGTCGGAGGCGATTGTTCCGTTGCCAGTCCACAGGCAGTGTCGAACACGAGTCTTTTGACCGGCGCTCCCACAGGAGCCTCTGCATGGTCCGAAACTGCTCCAGCAGCTCCATTGCACCGCACCGACGGCTGACGACTCTCGGCTCTGCCATCTGCGGCCTACAGCAAAAGCTCGCACGATTCAGTCGACCACAAGCAGTGGCCTATCGCTCTACTTTGCTCATGCAAGGATGTTACCTACACGTACAATGTATTTATAATACGCTGAATCGGTTTACCATTAGTCGATTCCTTGAAGCAGTAAGAGCCAATAGAACAAGGACGCTGCTCAAACACTGCCTCGGACAAGTGCAGTTTGGAGGCGTCGTCGACTAGAGCGTCACAGAAGAACCGGGCGCGTTTCTGACTAAAAAGATCGGCGGTCAGACGAGTTTGTGGTGCACTCGGCTTGGCACACGCACACTGCGATGCCGTCGAGAGAAGTCACCGACGCCCAAGCGGTCCATGCGGTGCGACGTCGCACTTCTAAATATTTACGACTTGACGGGTGACTTTAAGAAGACTCGAATCCAGCTCACGCATGCACGGATGCGCAGTGCACTCATCGGGTTCAATTGCAGCTCCCTGGCACAATGAGTCTGCACTGCGGCACACTCGCTTCCTGATCCGGATGCCTTGCGAGCCGCAGCCACCCATGCAGCCGCTCCACGGTTGCCAATCGGCCCAAGACGTGTTCATCGCCGGCTGGAGCGAATAGTCGTCCTCGACTTCTTCTGTGACGCATGGGGCCGAAGCAGCGCATTTCTGGCTCTCCTTGCTCTGGCCTTGGCAGACGCTCGAGAGCGTCTGCTCGCCTTCCTCGGCAGCCCCGAAACAGCGGCGTTCCCGATGACGCACGCCGCTACCCCCGCAGCTCCGCGAGCAAGCGCTCCACGCCTCCCAAGGAGCCCACCACGAGACCTCTAGAACCGACTACGGTTTTGTATGATAATACCTTACTTTGTAACTCGATTTTTTGAATACGCTACGCACACATTTGCCAATTCCTCCAAATAAAAAAAAACTGAGCAAAATTCTCCGGTCAATGCCAAAGGATTTTTCAGCTTTACGATCTGCACCATGTACTGCTGGAGTAAACTCGCAAAGCACACACCTCGTATACATAGACAGTTTCACATACCATACACGTTTCACCTCGTACGTTTCACATACCATACATGGATACATGGGTACGGTCGCGCCCAGACATCGTAGGTCCCATTCCGGTGCAATGACGAACTTGAATCTCTGGCTGATCCGAGTCAGCTGGACGTGTGCGACATTGGCAGGTGCCGCCTCGCATCAACTTGCATGCAGACCATGCAGACCACTCGTTGTCAACGTCCGCTGAACGTTGCATGGCACATAACTGGTTTCGATAGGCTCATGCGTAGTCGGTCGTCACCAGCGCTGCACAAAGTGAGCGGAGTAGGCTTCGTAGACGGTCGACCTCGCTTCCATTCCACTGGTGGGCCAGCGTTGCAGCGCTGCGCCACCTTGTTCCACCTACAGTACGGGTCAATTGCGCGGCCGCAGACTTGTTGGCTGGCGTCGAATCGGCTGCATCCAGCGTCCAACGACAGCTTCGCCACGCCAGCTGACGACGTAACAAACACCGCATTCTAAAATAAATCCATGACACACCACGATGCCAACCCAGCACCATTGCGTACGAGAAGCCCCACTAATCGTTTGCTGAGCATCGTGCTGGCCCTGTGTATGCTGTCCATCATAGCAGGTGCAGTGTGTAGGAGGCAGGCGGATGTGTCGTCAGCTGTCCACTTCTGGACACGTCCCTGGCTCGTCACTAGCCAAAGCGCGACGAAGCGTCCGCCACTCGAAATCGCCGGTCTCCCGTCAATCTTTAGAGAGAGGAACCTGCAGGCAACAAACGCGTAGGTTCGCTCTCTCTTGCTCTCTACCTGCGCTTGAAGTGATGCACTCACTTTCACTGGCGGATCCAGGATGTTGCGACAGAGGGGGGAGAAGGTCAATTTTTTTTCATCGCAGTTTATTCGAAAAGTGAAGTTTTGGCCCTGGCATCGCCGTTTGCTTTGTTTGAACTATTTTCAACGCACAATAGTGAGTTGCAATATAACCACAGCGCCGCAGGCGAAAATTTTACGCTTTTGAGTGCAAAAATCCAAGAAAAACGTAAAAATCTGCCCACTTTGCCCCTGTGCTCGTCCTTTGTTTCTTCTTCTCCCCTTGAACTCTCCCCCTCCCTCCCCCCCAAATCTGAGCTGACAGGAGGGGGAGACCCCCCCTCTCCCCCCTTCTGGATCCGCTAGTGCTCACTTTGTCATGTGTTGGAAGAGAATTGGCTGCGGAGCCGAAGGCTCAACCGGTAGAAACATGTGGTAGTAGTTCATCGCTGCGGTTGCAGATCGATTTGTGGAGCCAATCGCTATTCCACCATGCAGTTCGTCCCGTGGCTGGCACTGAATGTCGCACGTGTAATTTCACATAAACCGCAACTGGTTCGAGTCTTCAGTTTCTTACCGAGAAGTTTGGTTGATCGTTCTCGCGTCTTTCCCACCGATGCTGCCGCGGGTCTTTGAACAAATAAGGGCCGCCGAAGGCAGCCGAAAAATCGTCGACGGTGTAGGAGCACACCGCGGACGCATACGTGACGTCGCTGTGAAAGCAAGCGACGTGCATACAGGAAACGAAAAGAGAAGTGCCCAGTTATGCGCTGCTCACTCGTATTGGACGAGAAAGGAGGCGTAGAATCTGCCGCTCTCTGAATCGTAGTCGACGGCCGTGAGCTGATTGAAGTCGACGAGAATGCGGCTGGCGTCGTGGAGGCCGAAAGAAACTCGTCGGCAGAGCAGCGTCGCCTTGACGAACGTCGTGAAGCGACGCTGCAGAAACACCGAACCGCCCACATCGTTCTTGCAGACGCGAGCGACGCGCGAGACTCGTCTCTGACGAACCAACGTCCCCCCAGCTGGAGCCTAAAATGAAACCCGAAAAGTGTGTCTCCTCTTGTTCGTGCAGATGGAAGCCAACCATCGCGCCACACCTCACACTCGTTTCTTTCCACGTCGTTCTCTTCCAAGAACACGTAAACGAATGGCCCCACTTCTAGTATAGCCACGAAGGTCGGCTCTGCATGCGCCACGACTTTTTGAATTGAAACCATTCACCGAAAGGTCAAGTCATCAACCGTTGAATCGCTCCGACAACGACTTGACGAATGAGGGCCTCGATTGGTCGTGCGTGTACGAGACGAGGAGTGGCTCCGACGGACGTTCCAAGTACGTGGCGCTGTAAGTGTTGGCTCCGTCGGCCGAGCCGACTATAACGCCGCTATCTGCCGGCGTCCTCGGCACCAGGCCTCTTGCTTCGATCCAGCTTGCGCCGTCGAGGTGATGGTCCGCGCTGGAGGCCTGTGTTTGCTACCGTTTGAACCTGACTGTATCGAACATAGTCTTCACGTCACTCGATCATTCGCACCTCCTGCGCTAAGCAGATGGGAGAGCCGGCGTTGGTGCCACAGAAGAGCAGGCGGTGGTCTCCCAGCGGCACGATTGAGTGAACGAAGTTGCGGCAGTCGGCATCAGACTGAAGTGGAGAAAAAGCATAGAGAAAAGTGTACAAAGTGCGACTCCGACTAACAGCGTTCGGTGACAGATGTCGGCGACAGTTGTCGATCGCGGCCGGGGTAGCGTTCCACGAAAAGCTCAGAGATGGAATGGCCATCATTGATGTCGCATTGATGGCAACGACCTCGTCTCTGTGTTCAAAAGTCAGTTATTGTAGTTCAAGGTCATAGTCAGTTATTGTAGTTCAACTGTTCGAGCAGACGAATTGCCTGGCAGACTACACTGTATTGTACCTGCCACCGACGTACAGACGGTCGAATGCCCAAAGCATCATTGGATGAAAGCCATTCCCGGAGAAGTTTTTGTTCGTCGGTAATGCTACAAATCAGTTGTACATGTACATGAGCATGCGTGTACTATGGATGTACATGTACATGCGCGTACCATGTATGTATGTATATCCACATGAGTGTCAATGTGCATGGTATAGGTATACTGTTGATAGTTTGACGAAGAAAATGTACCGAACGAGACTGCAGCGTCGCTTGACTCTGCTCGAAAAGCGGCGTCGGCAGCACAAACGAAAGGGAGCATCCAACGCCACATCTTCCGTTCTTTCGCGCAAGAATGAGCTGGGCGATCTTTCAATAGCTATCGACTGCGGTGGCAGACCGTCTTGCGCAAACCGGATAATTCAAGGTCACTTCCGTTGTTGGGTGGTCAAACAAAGTCGATGGGGATGCGCGGAGCTCGCCAAATTACCGCTCAGTTGCGCTCGTTTGTCAACACATGAACATGCAATGTGGCAGTGTCGGCGCGCAGTGCAATTTTTGAAGCGGCGCCCTTCGGAGTCGTAGTCGCGCCGACAGGTGGCCGTTAGCGCGAGCAAGCGCAGCGCAGCTGACACGTCTGCCTCCCGTTTCGTGCGCATGTGATGTCCGCGCCCTGCCCGGCTCGGACAACAGCGCGTCAGACGTCTTCGCATCCCGCTAGACATCGCAGCTGCGCACAGATGGCGCTCAGCGCGCCTTCAACTTTGTTTTCTTTTCGCGAATCATGACGTTAGTCACTGAACAGACGTACGCGTATTCGTACGATGGGACCGATACGCACATGGAAACGGCTAAGCACATCGACAGATTGCGCCGGAACATAACAGCGAGCTATGCCACCGACAAGTGTCTGAACAGACAATGTCGGCAATGTAGCATTAGTGTCACGATTTTCCGACACAATGAAAAGTGAAACTACTACAATAAGTACAAAAGGAAAATGCAAATTTAAAAAAAAATGAAAATTACAAAATCTTAAGTTTGAAAAATTTGCAATTAGCAAATTGTAATTGTAAGTACTGTAACTTGCTGTATAAAAGTGGTCTACAGTATTGTCGAATTTCAATCTGCGCTTTCCGGAATTCGATTCAAACTTTTTTTCTTCGTGGCCATCTTTTGTTGTGTTCGTAGCGATGAGCAAGCCAGTGGCTGGGATAGCGACGGCGGGATCGAGGTCTGAGGCGGCGCTGCTGGCGCAGCTGCGTCGCGAGTCGGCGTCGGAGGAGGCGTCGCTGTCGCGCTCGCTGCTCGAGCACCGTTTCTGTCCCAGCGTCGAGCCCAACTTTGAGCGTCGCCTGCAGTGCTCCGCGCCCAAGAAGGCGGCCGAATCGCTCGTCAGAGACGTGAGTCGGGCAGGCAGCGGTCGACTTCTGTTCTCGCGTTGGGAATGACTCGTTGCCTGCAGCTGCTGACGACACTGGCGGCTGCGGGGCAGACGAGCGGTCGGCAGTGGGAGCGGCGCGCTCGCTCCCAAGCGATGACGGTGCGCGAGCAGCTGGTGCGCGAGTCGGTCGTCCTCGACGAGAAGCTGCAAGCCGAGCGGGCTTACGTTGCCTTCTTGGAGCAACACGACGGCGACGAGGACGACGACTCCTGCGCTGCAGTCGGCTCCGTTGGATTTCCCAAGTTGCCGCCTTCGGAAGCGACAACGTCGGTTTGCGAATCCGAGCTCCGGGTAGTGGCTTGCGCAGAACTTCAGCCAGCTTCAGCGGAACTGTCGACGGCAACACCGAAACGAGTTTGCTCGGAGCTGAAGCGGCGTCGGCGCAATCGGAAATCGCTACTCTGCAGAAGGTGCGTGCGGGATCTAATGTGAACAACGCGCACTGGTGACAACCTCATCTGCTGCGTCATTCACGATGCATGCTCTGTTCTGTTCAGCGTTTGTGTCTGCTGGCGGTGCTGTCGTCGGAGCGTCGAGGGCCGGCGTTGCCGCTGCCCGCCGCGGCCGACTTTCGGAAGGTTCGCTGGCACGAGGTCGCGCCGCCTCCGTCGACCGCCGCGGCCAGCGCCGACAGCGACTCGAGCGGCGCCAACGAGGACGACGACCAGCGCCCAGTCCTACCCCCAGTCCCACCCGACGCTCTCCTGCCGCCTCAGACTACGGCTGATGGAGCAGCGGGAAAGGAGAAAGACGGCTGGCGTTCCAAAAGCAAAAGAAAGGGCGGGAGGATGCCCGCTCCCGGAGTCGGCAACGCCCAACATTTTGGCGGCGGCGGTGGCGGCCGGCGACACTCGTTGGGAAGTGGCGCCAACGCCGCCGTGGCGAACGCAATGTCCGTTGGTTGGCATTCCCCAGTTTGTCGTGGAGCTGTCGTTCTCGGCTTTCAGTTGCGCCGAGTGGTACCCGTTGCTGCTGTCGAACCACGAGAAGTCGCTGCGCCTCGCCGCCTCGTCGGCTCGCAAGGAGCTCTTGATTCGCGCTCGAGACTCCAAGGTCGCTGCCGATTTCACCGACGGAAGTGGGTAGCATAGCGAGCAGCGACGCCCGTCGTGCACGCGTCGAGTTGTCGTGTTGCCCTCCCACGCTCTATCCGTTCGTCGTCAGCGGCCGCCCGAGCGGAGTTGGCTCCGGTCCAGCAGCTCTACTTTCGTTGCACGCTCGCCGATTGGGCCGCGGAGGCGGAGTGGCACGAGGCGCGGGCCAAGCGCGACCTGCAGCGCTTCTGCCGACACGAGAAGACCGGTGCTCTCTTGGCGTTGCGTTGTCGTCGCCGTTGTCGTCACGTTGTGCTGTCGATGGCAGAGGGCGCGACGGTGGACAGCGGTCGGCTGTACGCGCTGTCCGAGACGCAGCTCTGTCTGGGCGCGGCCTATGGCGAGGAGACGGTGTTCGGCGACGCGCTCGTCTCCCAGACGTTCCACTTCCGCACGCGCTGCCGCGGCATGGAGACGGCCGTCCTCATCTCGTGAGCAGGCGACACAATCCTCAGACGCGCACTGCTCAACGTTGGTGCCGTTCCAGGAACAGCATGGGTCGCATCGAGGCGTCGTCCACCTTCGCGGTCGAGGCGCTCACGGCGCAGGTGGACGAGTGACTGGCGGTTGTGCTCGCCCAAAGCATGGTGCGGCGTCTTCTTTCAGATTCGCGAGGCGCTGCACGCGGGCTGGCCGTTCTTGATGGCCGTCCGCGAGCTCGTCTGGCCGCAGCTGCGCCGCTTCGACGTGCGCGCCGCAGCCGACGAGCAACGACACGCCGCCTGAATCTCTAGAGGCAGTCCTCTCCCTAGTTTTTTGTTTTGTTTTTTCGGACCTCGCCATCATCGTTGCCGCAACTCGTCGTTGAGCAAACCCGTTGATATTTTTTTTTTGGTTCGGCCGAAGAACGAATGGTTGCGTTGTTCGTCTGTAAACCCCCGTTCGTTTTCGCTTTGCTCGCCCGGCGATTGCCTGCGTGCACAGGATGTTAGCTAGACTGCCCTTTAGCGATGAGCGACTGCCCTTTAGCGATGAGCACTTTTTTGTCTCTCCTCGTTGTTTCGCCCATAGTCCGTATACAATGCATGATGAAATCGAGTCGATCCGCGTGTTACTGCATACATTGTATAGTCAGCTGTTCAGCACGCTATAGTAGTTCACATCATTCCGTTTGTGACAGCTGATGATAGGTTCGGCAACGTCGTGAGACCGCGCTGCGTGCCGGCGTCGTTGCCAGTGTGTGTATAAGCCATGACCGCCGAAGGGCGGCATGGAAGGGGCGGTTGCCCCCGGGTCTGTGGCGTTGGTCTGCCCTCCCTCCGCCGAGGGTTGATAGGCAGTCCAGGCTGCACGTGGATCAAGGCCTCGTGATCCTCCGACTCTTCCGGAGGCGAGAGCGGAACCTTGACCCGGACGTCCCACAGGTCGTTGCCAGTCGTCGCAGGCGGCGTCGACGACGGACACGAAGAGGTCAGCGAAGAGACGCGACTGTAAAAGTCGCAGTTGGCCAGCATTTGTTGATACCGAGCACGACAACCCGTCCGTACCGTCACGTCCATCCATAACTGGCCCTGAGCTGCAGTCGCCACATTTAGAATCGTTTCGTTTCGGTTCTATCGGCGGTTCCTTACAAATCCTAATACGGTATATTATGTAAATTTTATACGACATGTAAATCTATAGTATTAGGCAATTTTTTTTTGCAACGTATGTAAATATTACCGTAGTATTCCAGGGAACGATGGACACCGTACCGTGCAAAGCACTTCAGCATGGAAGTTCACTTTGGTGAGCAAAATGCAAAGTTCGAGTTTGTTCGGCTCCATTTTGGTTCGTTTTTTTTGTTCGTCCGTGCTTTGCGCATTCGTCCCGCGTTGCCCTCGACGCTGTTCAGCATGTGAATTGGGTCTAATAATGCGGTTGCATTGTATTGCCTTGCTTCCAACAGTCAATGTACTCCTTCTCACCGGTATGCAATCGTAAGCTGTAAGGTACGCACATATGTTACTCGTATGCTTACTTCTTTGGGGATGTATCCAAGGATCCTAGGGATATATGCAGGCTCTACGCTCGACTGACAAAGCGTACTTGATCGGCTTAAAGCGGTGCGTACTGTAATCCCTCCTAGCATACCAAGAACGGAAGACAATGCCGACAGCGCAGTTGCAACAACAGTTTCTCTTTTCGACAGCAATCAGGGTGTACGCGGCAGCGTACAACCCTAATATGTGAGCACTTCCTCAATGCGGTTTGTTGAATTTTCAGTCGCTTATAACTCTTGATTGCCTGAACGGATTGTGGCGAATGATAGCTCAAAAGAACCGCCTTCTAGACCGGAATCGAATGAGCCGTCCCGCGTTTTGGTACTCGAACGCGTTGAGACAAATTGTACAAAAATGTTCCAAAAAAGTGGTGTTTTTTTTTTTCATGTTCTGCACACACTTTTAGGGTCGCCGCTCTGGAACGCTACTGTTGATTGGGACGAAACTTGGCGTGAGCACGTAGTATATGATGGCAATTTTGTGCCCCAAGGTAAATTTATCTATGTGCTTCGGATCTATAGTTATGGCCGATTTGGTCATTTTTCGAAACATAGTCGTTTTATTTTGGCCAAAACCCGACAAGAGTAAAAGTCGAAAAAAAGCCGAGTAAACCCCCAAATGTTTTTTGATATTCGTGAACAGCTTTACAAAGAATGTCTGGGGCGCTTGCATGACATTTGAAATTCTCACCACATAATGAGATATTGGCAACCAAAATTTCGGCAAATCCGACCAAAAAAAGTTTGTGACCTATAGGCGCTTCAACCGTTCGTGATACCGCTGTGCTGTAATGACACAAGTTATTCGTCCGGACTTGGAATAGGTTACTTTCGACAAATGGGAGCGCTCCGATGCCCGTGTCTCTGTCAGCCCTCTTCGAAAGGCCATTTTTTAGGTGTTTTTTTCCAAAACTTTGTTAGCTATAGACGCTTCAACCGTTCGTCGCAGAGCTGTGCTGTAATGATGAAAGTTACTCGTCTGGACCTGTAATAGGTCACTTTCGAGAATGGGAGCGCTCCGATTTCCATGTTTCGCAGCTCGACCCTCTTGGCGCACCCCCATTTTGGGCAAAATTTGGAACTATGATCGTGCATTATTTTTCATTTCCTGAACGAATTCTGGCGCGTGATAGCTCAAAAGAAGCGCATTCAAAGGGGGAATCGATTAAGTTATAACACGCTTCCATACGCTTGTGCATTACCGAGAAGTTTTTGGAGATGGCAGGACCCACTTTACATGACAAGCTTCTTGGTTCGTCGCCCACTCGCGCCTGCATCAATTGGACGGAAACCTCGCAGGTATCTATGCTCCACATCAAAAAATGAAATCGCCGGAGGGACTCTTGTTACATGCCAGCTATGGTTTACTGGGCACATTCTTCTTTTTACCATGTTCCCTTAATCAAGAGGTCGCTGGTTCGAATCCCAGTAACGCCTGCCTGTGCCTTTGCACGTGTCCCATTGGAAAACCCATCAGCGTTGCTTTACTGCAGTGTCTCCAGTCCATTCCACATTTTTTGTCTCTTTTCTAGGTTCTTTTTCCAGAATTTTGGTAATTTTTTGAGCTAGGAAAAATATTTATGGACGAATGCTTGCTACAGCCCCTGATACATGAAAATGACACATCTGCACACCCGCATGGACGCACGCGCGCGCACGCACGCACGCACGCACGCACGTACGCACGTACGCACGCACGCACGCACGCACGCACGCACAATGTGTACAGTGGTACACGCTTTTCATAAGCTTTATGGTGCAACACTGAGCATGCGTCCGTTCTTGTCTGCTGCTGTGGGTTTGTATGTGTGTGCGTGCGTGAGTTTTTGATTAATCTTTCTTTTACGAAAAAACACTGTATTAAGGAAAATTTTGCAGGTGGCTGCAAAAAAAGGAGAATATGTGACGCTCCTTTAGGCCCAGTTTGAAAAAACGCGGTATTAAAAGTAGCCACTTCATCAGATGATCAACTTCAGTTTGGACAAACCGTGTATAATCGAACCAAGCGCAGCAACACGTCACATATTCGGCGTTTGTTGTGCGAGCCATCGCACACAGCCACAACACTACCACTATCAATCCACCCTCACAAACTCTTTCATCTCTCTGACGATGCGCATTCTCTGACGATTCATTAGGCATCGTATGGATGGACAGGGCACACAGCCAAAGATTCTGCATAAATAATTTCGCTACCCTGCCCATCTTAAATTTTTAATATGTGGCTTGCCCTTACAGTAAGTGATATGCACCATCAATTCACGATCTTGAGTACCAAGTACATTGTATACCCTACATTCAATCTTCGATTCTCGTTCATCTTTGTTCCGCTTCTGTTAGCCTGTGCCTATGGACGGACGGAACTGCCATCTGTAGACGTCCAGTCAAGGACAAGGCCCGCTCTCGTCTCTGAGTCCAAGGAATGAAAGGCCTCGGTCCTCATGCAGCCTGGACTGCCTTTCCAGTGATCCAAGCGAGCACAACAAACGCCGAATATGTGACGTGTTGCTGCGCTTGGTTCGATTATACACGGTTTGTCCAAACTGAAGTTGATCATCTGATGAAGTGGCTACTTTTAATACCGCGTTTTTTCAAACTGGGCCTAAAGGAGCGTCACATATTCTCCTTTTTTTGCAGCCACCTGCAAAATTTTCCTTAATAACTATTATTAAACGATAGTGGGAGTAAGTAACGCGCGCGCTGCGATGAGCGGAGGAGCAGCAGCAGCAGCGGAGGAGCAGTGGAGCGAAGACGAGAGGGGGGTCGAGGGCGGTGGGGGCGGCGGGAAGGGCGCGAAGGTGCGCGTGCTGCGCTACACGCGACTGCCGCGCTTCTTCTCGCACGCGCTCAAGCCGCGCAAGTACCGCGCCGTCGCCCAGGAGCGCGTCGCCGCCCACGACCTCGACGTCGGACGCCTCTGCGGCATACTCCCCATCGTGCGTGCCGGCCCTGCGCCGGCTACGCACGCACGCGTCTCGTCTCCGCGCCGCCTCCGCGCCCCACTTCAGCCGCACGAGCGTCGCGGCTCCGCGGCGACGACGACGGGCCAGAAGAGCAAGGAGAGCGCCGAGGACGCCGACTGCTGGCTCGTGCTGCGGCCCTTTACCGACGTGCCCGTCCAAGACACCATCCAGATGATCGTGACGCGCACCACCACGGGCCGCGCCTACAAGGAGCGCCGACTGCTCAACCCCGCCGTCGACGGCCAACGGCTCGGCCCCGTCGTCGGCCAGATCATTCAGCCGACGGCGCACATGCTGCCCCGCGGTCCCAACGAGAACACCGTGCTCAAGGTTGCCGTCGCCCTCGGCGCCTCTCTGTCTGCTGCCGCTGCAACAGCGAGCGTCGCAGCGCGCCTCCCTCGCTGGCAGGTACTCAAAATGACACGGCCGGCGTTTGGTCAGCCCAGCGCATCCAAGACGAATCGTCTGGACGAAGCCGACGTGCACACGCTGCGCGAAATCATGTTCTTGCAACGCCTGAAGAGCTGTCGCGGCGTGGTCCGCATCTTTGGCGCCTTCAAGACCACCGAGGTGACTGTGCTTCAAGCGAACATCGAGCTTGAAACGGAGCAAAAGTGGAAGAAGGAACTCGGCATTGCCAACAATGACAGAGGATTGGCTGTGCCGGCGACTAGAAAGCAGCTAATAGTGCCGGTATGCAGTCGCCTGTCGTCCGTGCAGTCCTCCGCGGTAATGTCGTCCGTTCAGCTGGAGCATCCGGCGGTGGGCTTCATCCGGCAGTTCACGTCTCCGAGCCTGGGCGCGCTGCAGGCGATGTCGCCGACGGGCCGACTGCCCGTGGAGGCGGCGCTGGCGCTGGCGCTCGGCTGCTTCCGCGCCCTCGAGGCGGTCCACGAGCACGGCGTCGTGCTGCGCCTCGTCACGCCCGACGTCTTCGCGCTCGTCAGCTACGACGGACCCAGGCGGCGCATCCGCGGCTCCGGCGACGCCAGGATGGGCGTGGAAAAGGCGGCTCTCAAGCGCCTCGCCAAGCTCGCCGCCTGCGTGCGCATCACGGACGTCGGCAACGCCAGGTGCGGGCAGGCGGGCGGGCGGGCGGGCAGGGCGAGCGCCGATCGCGGTGGAACGATTCCGAGTGTGGACCTGTCTGCTGCAGGGAGTGGCCGTTGCGGCCGCGTCGGCTGGTGCCGTTTGTGGGCAGCACGCTCTACAGCAGCGCGCGCGCCATGCGGCGCCAGGAGCAGGGGCCCTGCGACGACTACCTCTCCGTCTGCTACATGCTCGCCGAGTGGCTCTCCGCGCACCTGCCTTGGTCCGCCTACCAAGCTGCCAAGGGACGACAAAACTGGCGGGTGCGCCGCGCTCTCGCTGGCGACCTACGCGATTCCACGGCCGTCACGCACTAGCGTTGGAGAAGACGGTGGAGGCGAAGGAGGCGTTTGCGCGGAGCGGCCAGTTCAAGACGATGCGTCGCGAGCTGCGCCGTCTGACGGTGTCGCTGAGCGACAGCGGCCAGTTCCACGCCTACCGGCCTGCGCCCTTCCACGCCGCCTACCGCGCAGTCCGCCAGGCGCTGCGGCGCCGCCTTCGTCTCCACGCGAAGCTGAGGGCGCGCGCGGCCAAGGCGGCACCCCGAGACGACGACGCCGCCGCCGACGACCCCTACCGCATCACGCCCTACTGGTTCCCCTTTGACATCTAGTCTCGTGCCACCGACACAGACGCGAGACGAACAACAGTCTGCATTGTACCGTACTCGAGTGAACCAGTGCTTTGGTGAAAAAGGAGACATTAAGTGAATCTGGTGAATCAATCAATCAATCTGCAAGTCACGCCCAGTTGTGTGGCCGCCAAATTCGAATACCGCACCTACACCCTACATCAAGAAGTTCGGTTCGGTTTGGTTCGGCCAATCCCAACACATCCCAAGGGACGTAGACAACGCGAGGCATTGGGGAATGGGGAAAGTCCAAGAATTGGGAAAGTCCAAGCAACGATGATCATCGGTTTTGGTCGGTTATTTGACGAGGTCACGCGCGATAGGCAGCCTCCGCAGCAGCCATCGCGCGAACGAAGGAACAACTAGTCCGTCTCGTGCACTAACCAGCGAACGGTGCACTGGAGGTGCGAAGAGCTCTCACAAATGTTTATGGATTTCGTTCGTACACATTTTTTGCGTTTTAGTCGGTCACGCTCGACGCGCAGAGAAACGGATTTCACAAGTATTATCAAGAAGAGCGCGTGCCGGACGGCCGGAGCGTTCGAGTCAACCAGAATGGCATGGCTACGTAAGAAAAGTTGTAAACATACATGTACGTACATACATTGCGTATATGTAGGTAGGTAGACACACCGTATTCTCGGCGTGGCAAGTCAAGGTCTTCGGCTACGCGGCGGCCGTGTTCGAGGCGCACAACGGAGTGACTTCCTACGACGGAATCTATGCCGAGGGTTGGACGGAGCCGCTCTCGTCAGCCAACGGGCGCATCGTTTTTGATGCTCATACAGTAAGTAGCTTCGTGCTGCGAAAGCACAAGTACAGTAGCTGCAACTGCGAGCGGAAGCTGGCTCACTTGACGGCCGCCTGACCCTCAGGCGGGGAGAGGCGAGTGGAGCGACGTGGGCACTCACTCGGGGCCAATTGCTCACCTCTGCACGTCAAGGATCCGCCATTGGTGTTGAAGGGTAACGGTTGTTGATGTTGAGAGCTGCTCATTCTAATGATGCTCGAAAAGTACGCAACAATGCGTATGCAAATATACGAGGTTACAAGGATACCATGATGATAAAGAAAGTAGTTACGATACGGTATGTAAATAAGTGTGCTTATAAACACAGTTTCAAGAATTTCAAGAATCCCATTTGTGTTGTGAGTGGGGCTGTATTGCTGTTCTAAGCGTTGTTTTTTCGAATTTTTCCCATTTGTGTTGTGAGTGGGGCTGTAGTGCTGTTCTAAGCGTTGTTTTTTCGAATTGTTTTGTTTTTTTTTTCGTTTTGTGTGTGGGCTTGGACACGGCTTTCGAAAAATGGAGGTTCGTTGTTGTTTTCTCGTGCTCGTGTGGGTGTACTAAACTGTTCAAGTGCTGTTGTTGCGTTGCGCTAGATGTCAGCAGGGACGGCGGCGGCGCGAGGCGGAGGCGGCTCTCGAGGGGGCAGTGGGGGCCGCGGCGGCAGCAGTGCGAGCTCGAGCAGCAAGAAGAAGGGTGAGGAGGAGTCGGGGATCGTGGCGCATGCGTACGCGCCGTGGTCGTTCGGTGCAGAGGAGCTGCTGAGCATGGTGTTGCCTGCGCAGCGCACCCGTCCCAAGCACGTCGAGAGCAAGTGCGGCAGCAGCGGCCAGCGCTTCGCCTGCCTCACCAACTACATAGCGGTGGACACGACGCCAGACTGGACCATCAACCAGTACCACGTCAGCTTCTGCCCGCCGCTCGACTCGAAGGCGGCTCGCGACGCGGCCATGCGCTCGGACGAGGTGCGCGCCGTCATCGGGCCCATGAGCGACGTCGTCTTCGACGGCATGATCCTCTACCTGCCGGCCGACGCCCTCGCCAACGACGCGAACACGACCGTCGTCGACAGTACGCGCCGACGCCCTCGCCGCCGCCGCGCTCGTCGACGGCCGATGACCGACTCTGTTGCAGCGTTCGAGCCGCGCTCTGGCGAGAAGCTGACGGTGACGGTGAAGCTGACGAGCAGACTCCTGCCCGGCGACCCCCAGTGCATCACCGTCTTCAACCTCATCGTTCGCAAGTGCGCGGCGTGGCGTGGCGTTGCGTTGCGCTCCAGCCAGGCGCCGTGGTGACTCGTGTCCTTCCTTGGAGGTGCTTCTCGCTGTTGGGCTTCTCGCAGCAGGGCCGCCACTACTACGACCCGCAGCGGACGCACGCCGTCGGAGCGGAAGTCAAGTACAAGTGAGCGGCTGCGTGTGCTCTTTGGGTGGCCAGGGCAGGGCAGACAGACAAGGCGCGTGCGTGCTCGTGGCGCTGCAGGATCGAGATTTGGCCGGGCGTCATCTCGGCGATTCGCAGCCACGAGAACCAGCTGCTCATGTGCAGCGAGGCGGCGCACAAGATCCTCCGTCGCGACTCCGTGCTCGACTACCTCAGGCAGCTGTTCCGCGCGCAGCCCACGCGCTACAAGGAGGCCGCCGTGCAGGAGCTCGTCGGCTCCAGCGTCCTCACGAGGTGCGTGCGCGCCGCGCCTCTCCCTCCGCTGCTGTCGTCGCCGCACTTCCTCCCGTGACCCCCCCCCCCTCTCCCCCCCCCTCTCCCCCCCCCCCACCCACCAGCGCCTCGGCTCGCCTTCAGGTACAACAATCGGACGTACAAGGTGGACGACTTGATGTGGGAGCACCGGCCCACGGACCAGTTCAAGAAGGCGGACGGCTCCAGCTCGACCTTTGTCGACTACTACAAGGAGCAGTACGGACGCGTCATCGCCGACCTCGACCAGCCGCTGATCGTGCGTTTCTCCTCCTCCCGGCGGCCCCCCCCCCCCCAACCGTCGTTGTCCGCAGTCGGACGGCAGAGGCGCCGTGTTTCAGTACAGCCGAGCGAAGCGGCGCGGCCCGGGCGAAGACTCGTCGCGCGACGTGCTCATCGTGCCCGAGCTGGCGGCCATGACGGGCCTGACGGACGAGATGCGCGCCGACCGGCGCGTCATGCAGTCGCTGGCCAACTTCACGCGCATGCCGCCCTCCGTGCGCGTCGAGCGCGTCCGCGAGCTCGCCGCCAAACTCCACGGGTCCGTCCCTCCGTCCGTCCGGGCGGGCGGCCGTGCTGCTCTGCGCGCGCGTCTGCTCCGGCCTCCACTTGACTGCGGCGTTTTAGAAAGGCGGAGATCAGGGCGCTGCTGGAACGCTGGGGCCTGCGTCTGGGCGAGGGCGCGGCCCGCATCGAGGCGCGCCAGCTGCCGGCCGAGCAGCTCTTCAGCGGCGGCGGCGGCGGCGGCAGCGACGTGGGCTGGAAGGCGTCGGCGACGTGCGAGTGGGCGCGCGAGGTGAACGGCCGCCGGCTGCTGCAGCCCGTCGAGCTCGTCCACTGGCTCTTCGCCTTCCCCGCCCAGCACGCGGCCGCCGCGCAGTCCCTCTACGAGGCCTGCGCCAACGTCGCCCGCAAGGTCGGCATCCGCATCGCCATGCCCGACTGGTACGTGACTGCTCGCTCCCTCCCTGCCTCGGGCCCAACGCGCGCCGTGTAGCGTTCGCTTGGACGACGACATGACGGACACGTACTTGAAGAAGGTGCGCGAGCGCATCGAGGGCATGCGCGTCGAGAAGGGCGTTCGACCGGCCATGGTGCTCGTGCTCGTGCCCAACGACAATAAGACGCGATACGACGCCATCAAGAAACTGCTGTGTCACGACGTGCCAAGTGAGTGGCCGACCCCGCTTCCTCTCTCCTCCTGCTCGCGTGCGAGGGGCCGCGCGGCCGTTGCAGTTCCCAGCCAGGTGGTGCGCGCGCAGACGCTGCAGCTGCAGAAGGCGCTCGTGTCGGTCGCGGCCAAGATACTGCTGCAGATGAACTGCAAGATGGGCGGCGCCCTCTGGCGGCTCCAGATCCCCGTAAGTGGTGCCGTTGCGCTGGCGCGTCGCAGTGGGGGGAGGGAGGGACGCGTGGACGGCGGATGTGGATGTTGCAGATGAAGACTGCGATGGTGATCGGCTACGACGTCTACCAAGACTCGTCGAACCGCGGCAAGCAGGTCGGCGCGGCCGTCTTCAGCACGGACGTCGACTTCACGCAGTGGTTCTCCGTCTGCGCGCTGCACGCGGGCGCCGACGAGCAGATCAACAACCTCCTCGACTTCTGCCGCAGTCAGTCCGCTGCTCCCCCCCCCCCTTTCTCCATCCCTCCCCCCTTCCCCCTCCCTCGCTCCACTGCGTGTTGTCGCCTTGCAGAGGGCCTGCGCAAGTACCACGAGCTCCGTCAGCAGCTGCCCGACCGCATCTTCCTCTACCGCGACGGCTGCGGCGACGGCCAGATCCCCGTCGTCTACGCTCAGGAGCTGCCCAAGGTCCGTGACCGTGTGCTGCGCTGCGCTGCGCTGCGCTGCACTGCGCTGCGCTGATGCCGACTGGGAGCGGTGGTGTGCTGCGTTGGTCCAGGTGCAGGAGGCGCTGGCGGAGGCGGGACGGCTGGCGGGCCGCGAGGATTACGCGCCGCGACTGGCGTTCACGATCGTGACGAAACGGTGCAACTCGCGCTTCTTCCGTCTCTCCGCCGACGGACGCCAAGTCGCGAACCCGCCTCCGGGCACCGTCGTCGACGACGTCATCACCAGGCCCGAGAGGTTGCTTGGCCTGCGCCCCTTTGCCCTCATCCTCATGCCGCTCGCTGCCTGCCTGCCTGAAAGAGCCTTTTGCCCGTCGGCGCAGGTTCGACTACCTGATGGTGCCGCAGTCGGTGGGGCAGGGCTCGGTGACGCCCGTCAACTACAACGTGATCTTCGACAGCAGCGGCCTCTCGCCCGACCAGCTGCAGCGGCTGACGTTCAAGCTGTGCCACCTCTACTTCAACTGGCAGGGCACCGTCCGCGTGCCCGCCCCCTGCCAGTACGCGCACAAGCTCGCACAGCTCGTCGCCCAGTCCCTCCACCGCGGCGCCGACGAGCGCGCCCTCGCCCACCGACTCTACTACCTCTAGCCGACTTCTCCCCTCTCCCTCTGCCCCTTCTTCTGGCCCTACCTTCTCCCTCCCTCCCTCCCTCTCCACTCGTCTTTAGTTCTTGGTTGCTTTGTTTTGTCTTCTCGTCGCCCTAGCCGTTGTTTTTTGTTGCTGCCCGCGAATGGGACGCCGTTTTATGAGTGATACCGTCGCGTTGTTGCTCGCCCGTTGAGATTTATTTGCCTTGGACCTGATGGTGTCGTGGGCAAAGAATGCATGGATTTTATTTAACGATGACTACACCTGACATGCCATGGATGCAGTCCGATGTTTTCATGGTTAGAATCTCGTGGTTACGGTGCCGCGGTGGAAACGCGAATATCAGCATAGACGCTTACGTATATTCCTTGCAGATTCTTTAGTATATATGTTACCGTCCACGGCCGAGTACTCGAAAACTCCGTCCACCGAAATAAGCGCCGCCCGAGTACTCGGCCGTGGACGGTTGGAAGCAGCGCCGCCCGAGTACTCGGGCGTGGACGGTTTGGCTCCGTCCGCGCCCGAGTACTCGGCCGTGGACGGAACTCGGGCGTGGGCGGTAACATATAGATATCCAATTCCTCTTCAACAGTTTATAGGTTAGAGCTTTGATAATTCCTGATCGCTGATTGTTCGCTCACCCGCATATACAGCACCGGCATATACAGCACAGCACCGGCATATACAGCACAGCAATTGATTTATATTGTAGCACCGGCCCGTATGCTGACAAAAAAATTAGAGCGCTCTAAATCTAATTAAAGTGGGTTAGGACGATACGCCACTCGCCCGAAAATTTCAATTTTCTGCATGCTCATTTTTTGTCATCGACTCGAGGAAAGCGCTGAAAAATGGAGAAATCGTCGTCGAAAGACAGGAGCAGCAGTGGCGGGAGCGGCAGGTGCAGCAGCAGAACGCCTTTGCGGGGTTATTCTCAACAACGTACTGCCGATCAAGGGCTGTTCCTCTTTAGATCCCGCATGGGAAGCTGTCGTCAGTCGGTTCAACGTCGACATCGCGTCGCGTCTGATCGGCGCTATTCTCTGGACGAGTGCAAGCGGAACTGGAGGTAAAGGCAGCACCGAGCCAGAAGAATGCTGTTGAGTGGGAGGTGTGTCATCAATTTTGAGCTTAAGCGTCTCGTTTTATTGCCGAACTTTGGACGTTTCGTAAGCTATTGCGACGTAGGGAAAGCGAGAAGACATCTGGTGGCGCGCCGCCGACCCGCATGGACGGCGCCGAGTTGCGTATAGCCGAGAAACTCGGAAACTCCGTCAACTTCATCGGCCTCGACGGCTGCGTCGGCGTCGTCACCGCCGGCAGTCGGCGCGACGACAGCACAGGCCGCTCTCTCTACTGCGTCGGCCGCCGCACCGACCACTTCATCGACGACTCGGTACTGCTAGCTGTCCTGTTTGATTTGTTTGTGAAAAGGTTGGGGGGGGGGGGATGAAGTGAGGGCCCACAAAAATTGGGCCAGAGGGAGGGTAAAATCGACAATTTTTCGAAGAGGGGTGTGGCCCAGTGGATTGACGTACAAATCGCGAGTTTTGGGATGGATTTTTGTTCGTAACATATTTGGGTCTTGGGTCGGTTTTACGCTAAAAAATTAACTTGAGCTATGGGAAATAGGGGGTGGGGTTTAGGTGCGAAATTATTTTGGGATAGACAGGGTCTGCCAGGTGAGGGGTATTCCCCCCTCCCCCCTCCCAGCGGCACAGGTGGGATTTCCGCACTGACAGATCCAAGATTTTCTGACGGGGTGGGGAGGGGGGGGGGGGTTAACATGTTCCGCATGAATTTTGATAGATAGGAAGCAATCGTTTTTCACGTTTAGTACTGCCGGGTTTTGCCTCACAATAACGCGCTGCAGGCGAGAATTTTCGTTCTCTTCTCTTCTTTTGTCTATGCGTTTGTTGTCCAAAATTAGGCGAAACAGCTCTTGCTCCCCCCCCCCCTACATAGGTGCGTTAATCAGCGCCCAGCGGGTAAAAGTCCACCCGCTGCGAACCCTCTTCCAGGGCTTCTCCTACTGCCCCCCCCCCCTCTTCCACCATGTCTGCCTTCCACCATGTATATCTGCCCCCCCCCTTCCTCGCTGGCCACGGGGGGGGGGGGGCCTGGATCCCGCAGTGTATGTCCGGAGTAGGTGCCGGGGGGGTATTGTGAAGCCTTTCGGCGGTGACCGCTAATCCAGCAACATTTGAACCACTGAACCCCTCCCTGATCGAGTGTATCAATATTCTCTGTTGTAGGGCGACGCGAGTCGTTGTGGTGTGGGACGCAGCTGGGGGCGGGTGACGCGAAGTGCGCTAGTGTGGCAGCCGTTCCGCAGCCCAAGGCCTGCGTTCTACGTCTACGTCTACCGCTTTGGAGTGACGGCAACGAGAACGCGTTTCCACTGTTCCAATTTTCGCCTTTTTAATGACTGCAAGCGACAAGTTTCTATGTGCGACTATCGATCACCTTTCGAACGTGATTTGGGTTTGCTACTGTTTGTGGTGTGAAGGCTTGTCGAGATGTTTGTGGTGACACCTCACAACTACCATGCTCATGCGTCTAAACATGCACTTACATTCGGCCAAGGGGAGGGGAAGTCCATCCACTGTCCCATACGCACATGTTTCTTCAACATCTCACTAAAAAATACTCAACAATTACTCTACATCCGTGACCCGTGAGATAGATTGTCTCGTGGTCAAAACAGAACCGCTGGCACAGTTCCTCATCAGTCAGTTTTTTTTAATTCTCTAAATTCTTTCACTTTGGAGCCATAGAATGATGACAACCAACAAATTTCAAAGATGTGTTTCAAGTGCAAACAATTCTAGCGCAATCGACAAATTTAGAGTGGGTAGGAGCACTCTAATTTTATGCGTGTGTGCCACTCTAATTCAAGTGCGTCGCTCTACTCTAATTCGAGTAGCTCACTCTAATTTTAATTCAAGTACCGTATACCACTCTAATTCTTACGTACTGAAGGATACAAGTGGCGTATCGTTTGCCAACCCGGATTGAATTAGAGCGCTCTAATTTAATTCGAGTACCAATTGTTGTCAGCATACGGGCGATGCGCAACCGAGCTCGACAATCCAAGCCGAGTACAGTAATCCGAGGCTACAGAACTACAACTACGGTATTAGGTATGCAAATATTTTAAACAGGTCTAATGCTAGTCTATACGGTTCTCATTTCTTTCTTATTTTTGGCTTTTTTTGGACGCGGTCGGTAACAGTGGATGGTGCGTACAATCTGAAGATAGAAAAGCTGATTTTTGAAGTTGACCAACGCTTGATTGAAGCCTCGCGGCATCTGAATTTGGATCCTGAGGTCTTTCGGATTTTTATTGCGACTTTTGTCACTTTGAAACTAGTTTGCTTGCACCTCAGGAGGCTCGGCTGGCGTACGCGACGCGCGTTCTCTACGGCGACTGCCGACGCCCTCGGCCGGCCGTTCGGCTCGCCGACGACGAGCGCGGCGTCGGTGCGACGGGGGCGAATGGCGCGGTGTCGGTTTTGAGGGACTCTGGAGAGAACGGCCGAGGCGAGAGACACGTGCACGACGAGTCGTCCAGCGTCGCCTCTGCTGCTGCTGACGACGTCGACGCGTCCGGTGCCCCTCTCCAGCTTTCTCCTCGTCTAATTGTTCTTGATTTTCTGCTGGTCTTCAGTTCTCGGCGGACCTCCTCCTCTTGATCGCAATTTCGGTTTCACCAACGAGAAAGACGCGGCCACTGGGAACCATGCTTCGTTCCTGTTCGTGCGCAAGAGCCCCAGTGAGGCCCCCGCGCACGCACGCACGCACGCAAAAGCACCTTCCCTCCGTAGGCGTGTGCGCGGGCAGGAGTCGTGTTGCGGACGACGACGAGCTCGAGGTGCCCGACGACAGTGTCCAAAGGCAGCAGAGGCAGTGGCCGCCGCCGCCGCCGCTGGCTGCTTCGGCCCAGTCGGTGGTCGACGGCGTCAGGGCGGCCACTGGCTTCGGTGCCGTCGAGCCGTTTGTCGGCAGCGTCAAGGTGCGTGCGGGGGGGGGGAGTGAAGGAGGAGGGTGGTAGGCGGCGCGACATTCCGCTGCAGGTGAAGGTGACGGCGGTGGACTCTGTGGACCGTTTCTGCGGCCAGCTGCTGGGCGCCGCGGAGGACGCGGACGCGATGGACCGCCGCCTCGTGGAGCGCTTCCGCCACGTTCGTCCGCCACTGCTGGAGCGGCGCGGGGCGGCGGCGAAGCTGGGCCGGCCCTACTACGCGTACACGCACGTCGAGCTCCAGGTGCGCCTTCCTGCGTGCTGCTGCCCTCTTCGTCTAACGGGACCGCGATCGCAGAACCCCTCCGAGAAGGTGGAGCTGTGGACGCGCTGCCGTCCCGTCCGTCTCGTGCCCCACTACAACTCGCGTCTGACGCGTCCCAAGGCGCCCCGCCGAGCCGACGTCTTCCTCGTCGACTTCGGCGTGCGGCGCGAGGTCGACTTCGAGAAGATGCGCCCCATGCAGCGCCAGTGCGCCGCCGAGCCCCCACGCGCGCTCTGGTTCACGCGCCCCACTCCCTCCCAGGTGCCGCGTCGGCGTCGGCTGGCCGGACGCCAAAAGGTGTATGTAGGTTGCTACGCTCGTCTGCGCGTCTGCTTGCAGGCGCTGGCCGACTCGCTGGGCCGACGCGAGCTGACGGCGGTCGAGTTCCTCAGGGGCATGGTGCTGACGGGCCGCTGCAACGGCCAGAGGGCGCGCGCCGCTCTCGTCATCGAAGACGTCCGCCTGGGAGGCATCCCCATCGAGGTGGCTGACTGGCTGGCTGGCTGGCTGGCTCGCCCGCGCGTCGACTGGAGAACCGTTCCGTACTTTTAGGAGGTCCTCGCCCAGATGACTGCGCCCATTGCGGCCTCGACATCCGCGTCCAAGGTATGGAATCCAGTGGGATACTGTCGTTGTCGTTACGTCCGTTGGGATACTGTGGTTTTGAAACCATTGGGATACCGTAGTTAGTTCTAGTAGTACGTAGGTACACATGGCCGGTTGTTTTTGCGCTGCACTACACAACACGAGCATGCGCATTTCAAGAGGCTATCACTCAGTGGCTCATTACGCGATTTCATTAGGTCGGGTCGCTTGAGACTGCGAGCGGAAGTGGCGCTGGCGGCGCGTCCTTTGGCCCCCCGACTCCTTTGGAAGAGGGCGACGACGACGTCGACAGGTCCGGCGGCAGCGGCGAGGCAACTGCGCCCTGCCCTGCCGATTGATGATTCACCAGACTTGGCATTCGTTCCGCTGTTCCGTACACTGTCCGTATATTTGAGGTACCGTACAATGCTTTGCCTACAGTATTGTGCAGCATAGTATTGCTTTCAGTTGCTTGCTTACTGTAGAGTCGGGGTAATATACATACAGTCAGTAGCAAAACTGCGCGCAAATCCACATCTATGGGGGGGCGGGGGCCCGGGTTGGGGGGGGGGGGTCCGGGTGTTTTTTTTCTGGGGGGGGGGGCGGTGCGGCCGTTGTCCGCGTGCCTAGGCAGCGCGAACCCGGCGGCGGGGCGGGGACACGGCAAAGAGGAGGAAAGCAGTAACAGTCTACCCAGCGCGCGCCTAGTTTGACAATGGGGCGCCTAGACGGGCGGGCGCCCACTTGGCTGGCGCCTAGTTGGGCGGCGCCCAGTTGGCCGGCGCCTAGTCGGCGGCGCCTAGTTGTCCTAGACCGAGTTCGTGCAGCAAACAAAAGAAGTTAACAAAAACAAAGCACGACTGACAGAAGGGTAAATGCGCACATAGGATACTCGTATGTTTACTTCTTTTGGGGATGTATCCAAGGATCCTAGAGATCTCCCTCCCTCCTTCTCACCGCTATGCAGTAGTAAGCTGTAAGATACGCACATATGATACTCGTATGTTTACTTCTTTGAGGACGTATCCAAGGATCCTAGGGATCTCCCTCCCTACCGCTAGTTCAACACTCATTTCACTTTACTCTTGACACCACCACGACCGCACAAGGGCCGTAAACAATCGATGAAGAGTGGACGGTTGGGTCATATCACATCGCCGTTGTTTACCACGCGGATGACTTTTGTGTGCGGCGCCCGCCAGCTTTACAGCAAGTTGTGCTGACTAGCAGGAATGGACCACCGCGCCACTCTGAAAGTGAGGAGTGAATCCCTTGACCAAGTGGATTAATGATTAACCCATGAGCCCGGCAGAGTGTCTGTGCGACGCCATCGACGACTAATCAATTCGCGCCCTGCCTGTGGAGCATCTTGAGAATAGAGAGCAATTTCATATGGCCACGGAGTTCAATATTAGTGTTGCTGCATGGGACAGATAGCAGACAAAGACAAACACTTTAAATCGGTACATCTGGATGATCCGTACAAATCCCCCGTACCAGCCATTCTGTGCGCGACTGCCATCCGCAGTCATCCTAGGCAGCGTCTTTTCATGGTCAAACGTTTTATGCTAAATCTAGGTTAGGCTTGTTCTGTTTTCCTCAGACATTGTAATATTATTTCTCAAATCGGTACTTGTACTACAGAGCCGCTACTAATGTTCAACAGGTCCCAGGTACAGTGCTGACTCAGAACAGTGTACGGGTTCTGGGTACCCGTACCCGGGCAAGTACACTTTGATCGTGTACCACGTACTGTGTTGTGTTGAACGGATACAAGGTATTATTACCCGAACCCGTAACGTGCCAGGTTGTGCCGAGTACGGGATTGTATCACCTGAT
This sequence comes from Paralinhomoeus sp. GSCO2_6, assembly GCA_030248085.1. Taxonomy (NCBI): domain Eukaryota; kingdom Metazoa; phylum Nematoda; class Chromadorea; order Monhysterida; family Linhomoeidae; genus Paralinhomoeus; species Paralinhomoeus sp. GSCO2_6. The sequence continues at coordinate 116,610 of JASAMY010002029.1, read as the reverse complement.
GCAAAACTCTGTTTGCGTTCTATAAACGCGTCGCTGAAAGCGTTACAACGCTCCCACCCGCTCCGTCCACTGCGGGCTTTTCCACTCGATTGGCGATAGCGTTAGCGTTAGCTTTGGTTCTCCACTCGGTCTTTTTGAGATGGCGTTAGCGTTAGCCTGGGTTTTACACTAGGTTGTTGCGAGATAGCGTTAGCCTTGCTTGCGCTGTATCGACTATCATTGTTGCATTTATCGACTACAATTCTCTGGGGACTCGCGTTGCAAATGTTGCTTGGAAGAAATGGCGAAGACTACCACCGACCAATCGTCGCGTAGGCTATTCGACGTCATGGGCGCGTTGCCGATGTCGGTTGCGTTGTTGGCCCTGCTCGTGACTACGAACAACGCGCCGAGCGCGCACGCGGCTCATCCAAAGATTTCGAGATGCTTTGACCTCGCCGAGAACGTGCGCGACCTCTTCTACTGCCTCACCCCTTTCATCTGCGACGCCTTCTCGCGCACCGAGGAACAATGGCGAACGATGGCGCCAACACAGACTGAGAGGACCGCACTGAGAACGGTAGGAGAAGACTGGCACGGTCGGTCGGTACCCACTTTGTCGCTCTCGCTCTCACCATCGTTCACACAGCTTTCGAAAAGACTGCTCGAGGAGCCGGTCTGCGACAACCGTCTTCTTGAATCGCTTGGACTAGCGGAGCACGTCGAGCTATACCCGTTCAAGGTACACTACATGGACGACGCGAACTGTCGTAACACCGTGCCGACGAGCAGTAGCAGCAGCAGACGACGATGGTACACGGCCTAGGAGGAGTTCTGCGTGCTCATCGAGAGAAATCTCTACAACGCCGAGTCGCACTTCGACGACGCGTTCGCGCGCTGCTGGGCGGGATTCGTGGTGCGGACGGAGCGCGAGGGCAGACGCAACCTGCACGTCTCGACCGCGCACCCGCGGCTGGAGCAGGGCACGCTGACGCTGGCCGCAGCGCTGCTCGACCGCGCCAAGCCGCTCACGCTCTCCACCGCTCTCGGTCACAAGTGGACCGTCAAGTACCGTACACTAGTGGATGTTGTGTGGAAAGACGGAGCCGACGCGTTCGAATCTCGCGTTCCAGCTCCTCGAGTAGCTGTCAGCACAAATACAAGGTGTCGGACCCAGCGCACTCGACGGACACGGCATTCCACTCGCTCCAGCTAGGCATCGTCGACTACCTCCGCGAGACGGGCACCTTCAACGACAGCCTCTTCATCCAGATGCACGGCAAGGGCGTCCGACTGAAGAGCTGCCTCAACGACACCACCTTCCTCTCGGCCGGCTATAATCGCAGAGCACCGCTCTACGCGCTTCCCGATGCGCCCGTGAATAAGGTGGGCTGCGGTGTTGATGAAGAGTCGTCGCCGTCGCATGTGCAACATCGCGGTGCGTGCGTGCAACCTTAGCTCACGCAAGGCATCAATCGCTTGTGGAGCGGAGCGACAGCCTCCTCCGGAACCGTCAGAGATAAGCGCCGCGCACCGAAGACGAACTTCGTCGCGCGAACTCCAATGGACAGCCCTTGTCGTCTGGTTGCCCGCTCCAGCATACTGGGGAGAATTCTGAATGGGGTCGAGCCGGGCGAGGAATGCCACACTGCGGCTCGTGTATGTGAAGCGTCATCCAAAGAGCCAAACTGGTTCAGGACAAAAAGAGCGAGCTATAGCGGTTTAGGCTGCCGACGTGTCTGGTCGTTTCATTCACGTGGAGCACAGCTGGGAGTCGCTGTCCGACACGAACATTCAGCGATGGGTTCTAGCCGTAGACAATCTGTTCTCCTCTAGCGCGCGTCTCGTGAACGCGCCGCGCGCCCTGCTAGGCTCCGCTCTCTTGTGGCTGCTTCGTCACTACACTAGGCACTAGGGATGAGCATGGGCCTGAAGATCTCGGCCCAGCCCGGCCCACCAGATAGTCCGGCCCATCCCGGCCCAGCCCACGCGTCAAAAACCAGGCCCAGGCCCGGCCCGGCCCATCCAACTGCTCAAATTCCAGGCCCGGCCCGGCCCGGCCCATCCCAAGAAATAAGTACAGTGGTGCACTAAAATAAGTTGTACATGTACGTACGCCAGTTCGCGTTTTTTCACTACACATACACAGAGAATGGCGCTTCTGGCTTTACAGCTTCCAACCATTTTTTGGCCTCAAGATTGACCGTGTTTGTCAATTGAAGTTGGCCGCTCACAAAGGGTTTGTTGAGAAAAAAAAGGCGCTGCCCATGTCTGATGTATTATCTATCGTCGCCAAGCCAGTGATGTAGAGGCGGCGCCTGGAGGGCGCCGAGCTGGCAGTCGTCACGAGCGCCTTGCTCGCGATGGACGTGAGGCTGGGCTAGCGCCAGATGCTCATGCCTTTTAGTACTACGTCGTCGTCGTCGCTTCACGTCTGTTGTCTGCTCGTCTGTGCCTCACGGTCTAAGGGCCGTGACGACAACGAAAACGGCAACGGCGACGACGACGGCAACGTCGCGACCAACGCGCTAGATTAACAGTGAGACGACGCCGTCACGACGAACTTTTAGGCGCACTCGCGTCCTTAATGCCTCCTTTCTGCTGAATAGTCGCCGTTACTTACAATATGCATAACATACAATGTAGATTCCTATGTTTCAGCCAGGAACGTCCGGCCCGGCCCGGCCCGGCCCACACCCCCAAAACGCAGGCCCGGCCCGGCCCGGCCCACAGGATGGGCCTGGGATTCCGGCCCAGCCCGGCCCATGCTCATCCCTACTAGGCACTAGGGCCGCGTACAGTCCAAACTAGAGACTATTTGCTCATTCCAGTACACGTGCAAAGCTAGCGTCTCCCTCCGGTACCTATGATACGACACCCCTCGCCTATGATGTGATAGAGGGCATAGAGGGCAAAAACGAGGCGGGCGGGAACGTTGTGGGCAGAAGAAATCGAACGCGCTGCCATAAGTCGTTGGCATAGCAACGAATTGCTGTCGAGACACCTAAAGAGTCAAGAGGCGGGATATATGCAACTAGCGTGCTATGTACAACCTCAAACAGGGGTACACACACACACACACACACGCGCACACAGAGGCACTTAGTGATTGGATCGGAGAGGGGCGCAGTTCAAAGCCGCTTTCAAGAGGCCGACTCTGACGATACGAGTGACATAAATAAGGAGGAGATGGTGTCCAACAACAGCGTTGCACCGGCGATCCCAGCGCCTGTGAGCAACGGAGAGGCGGGCGCTTCGAAGCCGGCGCCGCTCAATGGCGACTTGGCTGCTGCGGCTCAAAATCTAGTGGACGTGGCACAGCAAGCGTCGCTCGTCTCCAAGTTCATCCATCGGGCAAAGGTAGAGAGAGGGCAGTGGGCGCTGTCACCATCGAGACGGACGGTGAGGCGCCCTTCGCAGCGGAATCTGCTGTCGCTGGGCCGGACGAGCGAGCTGTCGCGAGCGGAAGAGGAGGAGCGCCAGCAGGTGATGCAGCGCTTCGGACTCAACAGCAACCGCTTGAAGAGAACCGACAGCAAGGCCTCGCTCGCGCCAGTCGCGCAAGTGGTCGAAGACGCCGCCAGCCAACTGCCCGCCAGCGCAATACTACGAATGTCGCTGTCCACACGACTGAAAGCATTCGCACTGTGCGCGATGAAACAAACGCGTGAGATCCGTAGCCGAAAGCCGTGTCCCATGCCCTAGAGCTTCCAAAGACGCAACGTTCGACCCGTCTGCGACGCCACTATACCTGTGGACGATCATCATATCTATCGCGACCGTGTACAACGTCATGGTCACGATTCTACGAGCTGTGTTCGATGTGAGTATTGACGGTTCAAAAATCTCTAAATTTTCTTTTTTACAAAACTAGTTTGAATTAATGTTCCTCAGTTCAGGGCATGCAAGGTGCGGGGCCATGTATCAATGCGCTTCAATGCTAATGTGATGTTGCCATCGCAATGACTGGCGCGCTTGCAGGAGATCCGCAGCTCGGACTACTCGGCCATGTGGCTGGTGCTGGACCTGAGCAGCGACCTCGTTTACGTGCTGGACATGGGCGTGCGTACGCGAACCTGCTTCCGCGAGGAGGGCCTGCTCGTCGCCGAGCCGGGCCGCCTCACGCGCGCCTACCTCGGCAGCCGCCTCTTCGCGCTCGACCTCCTCAGCGTCGCGCCCCTCGACCTCGCCTACTCGGCCGTCGCGCCCAGCCACTCGTCCTGGCTCCAACCGCTGCTCAGGCTCAACCGGCTGCTGCGGATGCAGCGCGTCGTCGAGTTCCAGGTGCGCTGCCCCAGCGACGCACGCGGCACGCGTCCAATGGACACACGCGACAGGAGCGCACGGAGAGCCGGACGAACTGGCCGAACGCGTTCCGTGTCTTCGGAGTCGTCTTCACCATCGTCGTCATCATCCACTGGAACGCGTGCATCTACTTCTTCATCAGCAAGTACATTGGCCTTGGCAGCGACGAGTGGGTCTACGGCAAGGAGAACAATCAGAGTCTCGGCAGGTTAACCCAGAGCAGATTAAAGATTTAGAGCAACAGAGCAGATTAAAGCAACTCCAACTTCGTCAGCAACCAGTTATTTGTGTTGATGAAGCTGAACACAGGGGGGGGGGTCACTGCGAGGAGCGGAATAATGGGAGAGAGAGGCATAGTGATTCGCCTGCATTCGGCAACTCACAGCCACAGACAGTCGCAGAGACAAAAAATGTTCTCGTTGTGCAGCAACAACAGTCAAACCCGTTGCTACTGTGGGTTTCTCCTACATGCCGGAATTGCGCGCATGCGAGCGCGTACTTCAGTAAAGTCAACGACACGTTGGCGCGACGCTACATCTACAGTTTCTACTGGTCGACGTTGACGCTGACGACGATCGGAGAGACGCCGGCGCCTCAGACGGACTTGGAATTCGTGTTCGTCACGGCCGACTTTCTCATCGGCGTCCTCATCTTCGCGACGATCGTCGGCAACGTCGGCAGGTGTGGCGGCCGTCGTCGCGTGCTGCCGTGCCGGCCCAGCGCGCGCGCGCTCCCTCGGTTCAGCATGATCGCGAACATGAGCGCGGCTCGGGACAGCTTCCAGAAGAAGATGGACTCCATCAAGCGCTACCTCCTGCTGCGCCGCGTCGAGAAGCGGCTCGAGGAGCGCGTCATCAAGTGGTTCGACTACCTCTGGTCCAACAAGCAGGCGATCGGAGACGAGGAGGACGTTCTCTACATGCTGCCCACCAAACTACAGGCACGGCCGCTCTCTACACGAGCAAAACAACGGCATTAATCATTTGCAGTGAAACAAAAAAGCTTCAAATGATTATCTTCACCACAAAGGTACCGTAATCCAATGCAAATATGCGACCGTAATACTACAAATACATGAGTTGATGAATGCTGTCGCGCAAAAAGGCCGTTCGTTCTATTAAAAACAAAGGGGGTGTACCGTACACAGTGGAGGACTCATTCAGACTGAAATTGCAATCAACGTTCACTTCGACACGCTGAAAAAGGTGCGCATCTTCCAAGACTGCGAAGCCGGCCTTCTAGCAGAGCTGGTGCTGAAATTAAAGTTGCAGGTGCTTGCTTGCGTTGCGCGCGCTCCGGGTCAGGGGAGCGAGCCGTGCTCGCCCGCAGGTGTTCAGTCCAGGCGACTACATCTGCCGGAAGGGCGACATCGGCCGCGAGATGTACATCGTGAAACGCGGCAAGATCTCCGTGGTGTCCGACGACGGCAGCAAGGTCTTTGCGACGCTCAGCGAAGGCGCCGTCTTCGGGGAGCTGTCGATTCTGAACATCGCCGGCAGCAAGAACGGCAACCGGCGCACGGCCAACGTCCGCAGCGTCGGCTACTCGGACCTCTTCCAGCTCAACAAGGACGACCTCTGGGACGCGCTGAGAGAGTACCCAGACGCCCGCGCTCTACTGATCGCCAAGGCGAGCCTCCCCCTCCCCCTCCCCTCCCCTCCCCTCCCCTCGCCCGCGGGGTCCGCGACAATGTCCGTGGGTTGCTGCAGGGCCGGGAGATTCTGCAGAAGGACAACCTGCTGGACGCGGACGCCTCTGAGTCGCCGGAGACGGCCGAGGAGAAGGCGGACAGGCTCGTGGGCGAGCTGGACGGCGTGGAGACGCGGTTTGCCCGCCTCCTCGCCCAGTACACGAGCGGCCAACGCAAGCTGGACGAGCGCATCGCGCACTTGGAGCGCAAACTGGCGCGCTACCGTCTCCTGGCGCAGCTCAACCAGTCCACCGAGTCCGTCTCCGCCGGCGAGGAAGAGGCCGAGAAGGTCGGAGTCGAAGAAGCGCTGCGCCGCTCCCCAACTCCCCACACTTAAGCATGCACACATTTATACACGACTCCCTCTATCTCCCTCTCGAGATCTGACACGTACAATCATTCCATTTCAGCTGCTGACGAATTCGTGGCCTTCTTATCCTATGTACCGTACCGTGTATTCGAACGTGCGCGTTATATATATAGTTTCGCCTCGCCACGCATTTAAACGCGGCGGCGAATACACTTACCGACGAAACCAACCGTGATAGTTTGTCCGTTCGTCTGTTCGTCCGTCCACTCGATTATCTCGACAACGCGTGACAGAGCTTTGATCCACTCATCAGCAAGTAAAGTACGCCACGCACGATGCAACGGCACTGGCACAGCACGAACAGCCACTAGGACATATGTTACTTTAGTATTAACTCCTTACCTGCGCTACGCGATTACGTAGCGCGCCCGCTCAAAACGTAGCGTAGCAACTTCAGGCGGATTCGCGAACGTCACGTTAATTCTGGACTTCGCCGAATTATCAAAAACAAGGGGGATTTGATTACGAGGGGTATTTGCAAACGTCGCTGGCAATGTTCCAACCACGTTCGCGAATCCGCCATGTTCACGAACAGCAAGGATATGCATGCGTTTTGTTGTTGCAGAAATGTGACAACGACAGAAACCAGTCCGCGATGTCGATTCTTATGCTCGCCCGAGTGTCGCAAGGTGACATATGTGCCCGCCCAGCGTCGCGTCATTTGTCTGCTGTGATTTGAGTCAGGACTGAAATCGAAAACGTGTTTGACAACTGTTTCCTGCCTCCCCCTGTGGTCCCATTCATACGCGACACACACACACAGCACATCAAACAATTGCAAAGGGGCGCAAACAATTGTTATCACACCAATAACTACGCTACTGCATTCTAGAGTGCCACATCAGGTAGCAGTTCATGCTGCACAACGGAACATTGCAGGCAGCACATTTAGAGCCAACTTTTGGCTTTAGAGACTGTTTGCCATGGAATTTGTTCAGTTCCTTGTGCTTGTCAAGGGCGGACTGACAAATTCTTCGGATCGACTTTCCACCTTCGGACATATCCACCATAATGTGGTTCGCTTTCATCAGTTGGGCGCAATCCATCTTGTTGACTTCAGAGGCTGATGGACCGATCGCCACCTAAGTAGGGAACAACAGCCGTTTTGGGAACCACATATATCTCAGAAACGTGCACAGTTGCAGAGGGCTGTACATACAGGGCCCTCCCCTCCCCCACACCTACTGCACGATAACCCCGACCCCCCCCCCCTCCAAAGCGAAAGTGTCCATGTGAATGTTGAACTGTGGATTGGAAGAAGGAGGAGGGGAGGGGATCTTAAACAAAAAAAAAACAAAAATTAATTGCAGTCTATTCAGCATTTACATTACATTGTACCCATCAAAGCTCAGCATCTTCAGTCATAGCTCTGTAAAAATGTACCACCGTCGAAGTGGAGAGGCTGATTTTTCTGAGTTCTTGGATCAATGTGTAGCGGAATTTGAAGACCGTCCATTTCTTCCGGCCAGGCTCGAACCATTTCTTTATGAGAAAAGAATTGTGAACCAGAAGCATAAAATAAAATTCCAAAACTCGAATGGTCCACTTTCTTCTCTTGATTTTCCGTTTGTACATGTCCTGTAGCTGGTCGCTGTAACAAACGGCACTGTGCTCGAGGGGCCTAAACCCACCAACCCACCCACTCAGACCACCAGTGGATCCAGAAAAAAATTCCGGAGGGGGGGGGGGGTTGGACTGTTGAACTTTTTGGATGTGTGGCCATTTCGGCAGTGGTTTGGGCGCCTGATTCCCCCTTCCAAATTTCGGGAGGGGGAATTCCCCCCTTTCCCCCACCCCTGGATCCGCCACTGACTCAGACCACCACTCTATAGTCTAGCCCTCCACAGTTAAACCGTATATTCATACCGCCACCCAGCCCTAATTTAAGCACCTGATGTCGACGAAGTTCATACCGCCCGTGTATTCTTTCACGACAGCGGGTCTCTGCAAATTTACAATTTGAAATTTTTTTCGCCCTTTTCCATCCCTATCCGTGTTCTTTCTTTTGCAAACGTCGCTGTCGAACGGCACATCGGGCAGCGTCGACAGTAGCATGACATTCTTATTGTCCAACCAATTCGTGAAGTTTAGGTCCGCTTGATTGGCAAAAGCCACCACAAAGTCTCCTTTGATAAACAAGGCGCCTTTCAAATCTGCCGTGCTGGACACAGCGATGCACTTTGGCAAGAACGCCTTGTTCTTGCGCAAAGTGCCCGTGCATTCTATTCCAGCCGCTTTCAGCGCGACAAACAAAGGGACCTCCTAAATTGAGCAATTACTAGCACAGTAAGCGAGTGTCATTCTAATCTGGGATCAAAGAGGGCAGCAAACTACGCTCAGTCGACATTCTACCGTATACGCGAACAGTTAATAAATGCTCCCCTACAGAAGACTGACCGTGTAAAGATTGTCCGTGTACAGTTTGTGTCCTTTGCCCAACAGAGAGTAGCCCTTAGGCGTTCCACTGCGGCTTTCCAGACCCTCACCAGACAGCAGTGCATAGCACACAGAAAAGAGTTTGCCCTTCTCATCTGTCTTGTAGGGTCGCGTCGTGTGCATTTTGTTGTGAAAAACATAGCCATTCGAGCAGGCCAAAACATAGCATCGCACACCATTTTTTTTTGCCCCTGGCTTACCTGGGTTGTTAGTCTTCATCGGCTGCCGCGCCGGAATTGCAAACAGTGTGAAAAACTAACATAGCCCTGGGATGGACAAGGGGGGGGGGGCTGTGCATTCCAAGGGTAATTGGATGCGATACAATAAAACTCAAGCATAGCATACCTTGGTCGAGATCACATTTTCGTCAATCGCAACTTTCTCAGTTGGGCGAAAATAGTGCTGCGCAGCGATGTTGAAGCCATTCTCAATAGCAGATGTTCCAATTGACGTTGAATTCTTTCCAGGACACTGTACCCCTTTTTATAAGCTGTACGGCGATCCTCTGGATCATAACAATTCTTTCCCCCCTTGAAAGCCCTTCCGGATAAAAGTGCGTGGTTTCATTCTATATTTTTTTTTTTTTTTTTTTTGTTTTTTTTTTTCTTTTTTATGGGGTGGGGGTTTGGAGGGGGGGAAGGGGGGGGGAAAGGGGTGGGGAATGGGGGGAGGGGAGGGGGGGACGGAAGGCGTGTGGGTGGGCGAGCGAGGGGGGAGGAATTGCGGTTGTGGGAGGAGGGGGGGGCGAAGGAAGGGTAGTAGGGGAGAGGGGGGAGGATTGGGTGTGAGGGTGGGGGAGGGGGGGCGACGAATTTGCGGCGGCTTGTGAGGGAGGGGGAGGGCGGGGCGCCGTAACGGGAATAAAACATGAAGTAGAAAAGTGAAGTTCTGGGGTGATGCGGGTAACCAAACTGCGTTTTATTACAAAGTACTTGCTGGAACACGCCTCAAAACACGCGTACGAACAACAACAAGCGCGAAATTTTGAAAAATAGCGAGGGTGAAAGGTGGATGAAAAAGTGGTGTTGGGGGTCGGAGGGGAAACGTACGTAGCAGCGCAGGCGTGCGCGGTAAGGGTTAAAGTAGTAGCTAAAAGCATGATTTTGGAAGACGAAACTAAGCTGCCGAGTTAAGTTTTGGCCTAGCTTAGGCTTACACTAGGCTTGGCTAATTGACAATGCAGAGTCAGTACGTCCTTGAACGGATAAAGACGTAATGGTGGTCGATTCGTCCGTTCCTCAATCACTTTCTTCACCGAGCTATCGTTTGCAGACTACAGATTCGTAGACTTTGCAGTGTAGACTTGCCAACCTAACCATCACGACCCGCTAGCAAACAATGATCAAATAATGAGAGCAAATGAGCTGTTGATTAATACTGTAGTTACTCTTTGTGAATGCACAACCCGATCAGCGCGGGTTGATGGGTTGCCAGGTATGTCTATGATGCAGTCTAGTGAATATATAGACAGAAAGATTGGCTTAGCTCAGAATCAGAACAGACTGTTTATGTAGTACTTAGTATTAGTTTCTTTCGTTTTAAAGGAGCCACCATGCTGGGCCTACTGGCGGTGGCGGTGGGCGTGGTTGCGCTGGCGGTGTACTTGTTGAAGGATCGGATCTCGGTCGAGGCGGTCGTGGAGGACGCGCCGCCCAAGGAGCCCAAGCCGCAGCCGTCCAAGACGCACGTGCCGCACCGCAGGCGCCATCCCCCTCACGCGGACGCCACCCCCGAGGCTCTGCCAGCGGCCGCGGCGCCCGCGACCCAAGAAGCCGTCTACCCTATCGGAGACACTTACAGCGCAACAGCGCCGACAGCTCACGAGCACGAGCTGGCTGCCGAAGACGAGCAAGAACCCAAGCATGATGAAGCCGAGCCGGTTGGAACCACCGGTCCACCCGGCGGGAGCGAGTTGTCCGCTGACGCAGCACTGGACGATCGTCATCCACCGGAAGCCGAAGCAGTGGAAGAGATGGCGCCTGAAGGCGACACCGAAGTCTCGGCGGAGTCGAAAGTGGCCGTCCTCGACCAGACAAGCGACGTCGACGCGGCGGCGCCTGTGGCGACGGCAGGCATTGACGAAGCTCCGGTTGACACCGCGTCTGAGCCCAAGGATGCCCACCCAACGGAGGCACCCGTCCCCGAGTCATCGGACAGCGACGTGCAAACGGCCGTCAACGTCAAGACGCACGAACCAGCAGCTCCGGCAGTCGCGGAGTCCGCCGCGCAAGAGACGAAAGCTTCGACGAGACGCGGTCGACGGGGAGCTGCCGCCAGAAGGCGTCGCCGTGCCAAGGGGGGAGCGTCGACGAGCACCGCGGCGGAGTCAGTCTCAACGGATGCGAGCACCGCTTCGTCGCCCGACGAGGGCTCGGTGACGCCTTCGGTCGCCACCGACACGGCTGAAGACACCGACGGACCGTCGACGGGCGCGACCGCCATGCAGCAGACGCCGACTGCCAAGAAGGGTCGCCGAGGTCGAAGTCATCGGACAGCTTCTCGGCGGCGCCGCGGGTCGAGAGGGAAAAAGCGGTCGGCTCCCCCAGCCGACAAAGAAACGTCGGACAGCGCTCTCGACTCGGTTCCGTCGTCGGCTGAAACTCCCAAGGTGACGACGCCGACGGTCACGACACTACAGGTGCCCCAGCCTTCGGAAGCGCCAGCGCAGGACAACGGCGAAGCAGCGGAGGCGGTGGTGCAGCAGCAGCAGCAGTCGCAGGAGGCGCTCGCCGAGGAGCCGACGCAGGCCGTCGCGGAGGAGGAGCCGGCGCCGGCGCCGACGACGACAGCAGCCCGCGGTCGGAGTCGCCAAAGTCAGCGTCGGCGGCGCCGAGGCGGCAGAAAGCGCCCAGAGGCCGCGGGCGCCAGCCACAGCGCTTCAACGGCCACCGAAGCCAGTGCTGTCGAGAACCCTCCAGCACCATAGACTGCCTCTCTCTCTCGTGATAGACTCATCTCCCAATGATCGCGCGACACTTTACCGCTCTATCCTTCGATGACTAGCCTAGCATCCTCCAGAATCTCATGCGTGCCACTGGACTGATTGAAGGAGTGTAAACCTTTCGAAAAGCCCATTGGATCTGAGTCGGCTGTCGACAAATCGCACATGTTGCCCAGTTCATTTGCTGGGACGAAGTACAAGCCCTGTACGTGCTATAGGTGGTGTCGAATATCTGGCAATGTGCTCTGGCAACGTGCTATGGCAAAAATGTATTCTTCGGCCACTTGTTTTGAACCCAGACCAACGCAGACTTTCGGACATTTGCAAGAGCAAACATCTGTGCAGTTGGTGCCGAAAAACGGTTTGATCGACATTTGGTGCAACTAGTGCAGGTTGTGAGCGATTCGATACGAAAATCAACGGCCAACTTTGCAATCAAGACAACTAAGTACGCGTGTACACGTACAAGTAAAAAGTGCACGTACCAGTGGTACACGTACAAGCACGTACGATAGATACAGTAGTGTTGAAGGCTTTGATACGGTAGGTTGACGTTTGAACTGTCGGTTTTGGACGAGCTAAGGTCAAAAGGTATCTTCGATCTTTGATCCATGGAGGAGCGTTTGGAAAGCAGTGGCGGCGGCAACAACGAAAGCAATGGAGCATGGAAGGAGCATTTGCTGTATTTGCTGAAGCAGGCGCGCTTTCTTTCCGGCCCGTCCGCGCCCATTAAACGTACCCCTTCCCTTCCCCTTTTTACTTTCTAAGTGCGTCCGGTTGCAAGCAAAGTCGGCAGCTTCATCGTTTGCTTGCAGCGCCCGAAGAAGACGCGTCCGGAGCTGGCGCTGCTTGCGCGAACGGGAGAAGTATCGCTTCGGCGCTGGCACTCGACGACGGTCGGCCGTGCGCGGACGGGGGCGCGGACGGGGCCGACGACGCGCGCATCGTCCTCGCCTCCTTCCTTCAGCTGGTCGCCTCGGCCGTCTTTCCTTCCTCGCAGCACAGCAAGCAGCGCAAGCTCTTCAGACGTACATACAGCACGCACTTCCCTCTCGCCGTGCGCTGGAGGGAGGGAGGAGAGGCCGCGCGCGCTGTTGCAGTGCTGTCGAGCGTCTTCGTGCAGTCGGAGCTGCTGCCTCCGCTGCTGGCGGCCGACGAGCTCCATTCCGTCCGCGAGGAGTACCGCGGCGCGCTCGTCGAACTCATCGGCGCCGCCGTCGCCAGCGTCAACGGACCCTCCGACCCCCGGACGCGCCAACGCCAGCAGCCGCGGCCCGACTCGGCCATACAGAGAAGGTTGCCGACGCGCCCACGACCCACGCACGCACCCGCTGAAGTTGTGTCGGCACGCGCGACCGGCGTTGCTCCCTCCCCCACCATCTTCAGTCTGTCACGGCCGCTGGGCGCGCCCGCCGACTCGGTGGGGCAGGATAGGTGGTTCTCGAACAGGCGGTACCAGTCGACGTTTGTGCAAGTCGCTCCCTTGGGCAAGGGCGGCTTCGGCCAAGTCTTCAAGGTGGTTTGCGAACGCCGCGCTTTTTCCTCAACCTGCAGTGGGTTTGTACAGAGCGTTGTGCTTAGGCGAGGAGCCCATTAGACGGCCAAACGTACGCCGTGAAGAAGGTCGTGTTCGGCATTAGCGACTCCTTGAGCGCCATCAAGGTTGCTTTAACTACAGCTTCCAGTACTGATGGAGGAGAGCTTGACGAGGGCCGATGGCGTCTGCTGTAGATCTTGCGCGAAGTGCGGCTACTGGCCGAGCTGCGGCATGCGAATGTCGTCCGCTACCACAACGCCTGGCTCGAGCTCGACAGCGGCGCCTCCACGGACCGACCGCCGGCCGCGTCGACAGGCAAGACGACTCGGCCGCGGCCACGCTTCTCCTCAACCTCCATTCAGATCCAGGAGCTCAGGTGCTGCTCGTCGTCGCCCGTTGCTCCTCGTCTCGTCTCCGTGCCACGCGCTCTCTGTTGCGTCTCGTGCAGCGACGCGGAGTCGGTAACGAACGAGCACCTGACGTCGAGCCTCCGGCGCTCTTGCTCCAGTCCCAGCGTCGTCTTTGCCGACACCGACGCCGACGCCGACCACTGCCGCGCCGCCTCCTCCAGTCATTCCGTCTCTCTCGCCCACCGCCGTCGGCGCCACCGCCGCCTCTCGACAAGACAGGAGGTGGTGAGTGAGTCATCCGAAGGCGGTAGGCCGGTGCTTGAGCGTCCGAATGCCGGCCGACTGGCAGGAGGCGGCGGCGGACACGGCGAGTAGTCCGGGCCTGTCGGCCTCAGCGTCGACGTCGGCTGGCTCGCGGGCCAAATTGTGGGCGGTGGCGCAGCGGCAGGGCCGTCGCAGTGAGACCGGCTGGCAGCAGGAGTCGTCGAGCAGCGTCGGCGTTGCAGCTGACGACTTCGGCAAAGCCTTCCACTTTGGCCGACCTTTGGCGAGTGTCGGAACTACGGCTCGCGTTGCGCCGGTCACACATACCGTGGGCCCTTTGCAGTCGCGCGCGATTGTACTCCATCTACAAATGGAGTTGTGTCGACACAGCCTCAGGGACCACATTGCGCAAAGGAATGAGACTTTGTCGACCGGAGACGACGGTAGGTGAAGGGTGGGGCGGGGGGGGGGTGGAGCAAGCGCTGCTCTTGGTGTCGAGGGAGACTTGAGAGTGTTTGTTGCAGTTGACTGCTACTGGGTCGTTGACGACGGCGCCAACCGCGACATGTTGCGACAGCTGGTGAAGGGCGTCGCGTACGTGCACTCGAAAGGCATTTGTCACCGCGACATCAAAGTGAGACGGACGGAGGCGACGGGCTGGCGGTCTGTGGGGCGGAAGTGTTGCGCGTTGCAGCCGAGCAACGTCTTCCTGTGCGCCGACGAGGCGGAACGGAGTCGTTGGCGCGTGCTGCTCGGCGACTTCGGCCTCGCGTGCCACGTCGACGGCCTCTCACGGGACGCTGTCGCCGCAACCGCCGCCGCCTCTCGCTCGCGCCGCGCCACTGACACGGCCGGGGAGGCGAAGAGCTGCGGTGTGGGCACCTACACCTACTCGGCTCCAGAGCAGCTTAGTCACGCCGTCTACGGACCCGAGGTGGGCGCGTGCGTGCGTGCGTTCGTCGAGCCGTCAGCAGAGCGGCAGGTCGCTGCTTGCAGGCGGACATGTTCAGCGTGGGCGTGGTCGCGTTCGAGCTGTACCAGCCCTACCGGACGTACATGGAGAAGCTGCACCTGATCATGGACGTGAAGCGGCTGCTGCTCGAGCAGCGTTTCCTCGACCGCTGGCCCCAGCAGGCCGCTCTCGTCCGCCAGCTCGTCAGCCGCGAGCCCGTCCTCAGGCCCTCTGCCCACCAACTCCTCCAGTCCCACCCGCTCTTCGCCTCGCCCAACCAAGAAGTGCGTCCTCCTCAATTCCTCTTTGGGGCGGTGCGAACTCGTTGAGCGATGCTTGCACTGCAGCGAGTCAGGGAGTTGGAGAAGACGAACCGCGAGCAGCAGGCCGAGATCCAGCGGCTCCGGTCCCAGCTGAAGGAAGACCGGGCGCGCTCCTGAGTCTCCCCCTCCTTGTCCATCCTCCCTGCTGTCATCTCATGGAACTCGTGATTACACGTTTCGAAACTGCCAGTTGACTTCCTGTCGTACGCACTGTCGTCTGCTTTGTTGCCCGACTAAGAGGAACACGTCAGGGTGTTCAAAAGAAGGCTGCGAAGTAGCCGTGGCTATCTTCTCCCATGCAGATCACGTTCATTTAGGTGACTATACATATTTCACTGCTGCTCTAGTTGATACTAGACAAAGCATACTGTACACAGTAGCTGCCTTCATCCGCAGTGCATTCATTGTACGTAGCCATATGCTCTTTCAGTTAAATGGCTGTAACTTCGTCCCTCGGATCCGTTAATGGCGTTTAAAATGCGGTTGTCGTTCTAAAACTGCAGCCATGCAAACTGCACGAGGTGGAACGTCGGTTATGATTTTCTGGATGTATCGTATCAAATTTGTGTCAAAAATAAAACGTCGCAGTCCCCAGTCGCAGTTCTCATTGAGACGGTCGGTCTGTAGAGGACAGAGGTAACCAAGGACCCATGCGGCCCCCTCTCGCCTGAGACTTCAGCATCGAACTTCAAAAAATGTGCATTCAGACGTCCAGTAAACGTACGGTATCATCCGCGTGAGGACACCGTGACCGAACGAGAATGAACTTGTGTGTGTTTTAAAATGTACTGTGCCGGTGCCTCTGGTTACGCTTAAATGCAGCACACGTTAAATGCAGCACAGGTTGTATATGATAAAGAATGCAGGCAGGTAAAGTATGCAGGCAAGTCGACTTTCGGTGCCTAAGCCTAAGACTAAGCCTAAGCTAAAGCCTAAGCAAAAACCTAAGCCTAAGCCTAAGCCAAGCCTAAGCCTAAGCTAAAGCCTAAGCAAAAACCTAAGCAAAAACCTAAGCCTAAGCCTAAGCAAAGCCTAAGCCTAAGCAAAAACCTAAGCCTAAGCAAAGCCTAAGCCTAAGCCCAACCTTAAGCCAAGAAAAAGCCGCGGAAGTCAACTTGCTTGCATACATCACCTGCTTGCATGCCTGCATCCTTTATCACATACAATGTGTGCTGCATTTAACGTGTGCTGCATTTAACTGACACCCCGGTGCCTATGTTTCGAAATTTGCATATGTATACGTTTGGTCGCGGTCGATTCATTGTTGTAGTGTAGCATTGGTTTCGTGTGAGTAAGTAAAGGCTAACGTATAGAGAAAGGAGGAGGAGCAGAGCGCGAGCGATGGATTGGCGCTCGCCGTTGACGAGGCCCTCTTTGGACGGCGCCGTGGTTAGCGCTCTGAGCGAGTTGCAAGGCAGTGCGCAGACGATAGCCGAGAAGCATGGCGTTGAGCTGCAGGTTGTTGTTGTTGCCGACGTGCGCGCCCGCTCTCTCGCCTACAGTCGCGTCGTCGTCGTCACTTGCAGGCGCTCTACGAGGCGCTCGTCGACAAAGTCGCCGTACTGAAAGTGACGGCGCCGACACGCCTCTCTGAGGAGGGAGCGGAGAACGCGACGACGACTGGCGCCGAGTCGACCAAGCCGCCGTCCAGCTTTCGTCGCGTGGACTGCGACATCGGGGGTGCGCGCTGGCTCCCCCCCTCCCCTCTAGCTAGTGGTTGTCGGTGATGCTGCCGCGTGATTTGTTGCAGCTGCGATTGAAGGCCAACTGTCGGAGGACGACTGCGACGACGGCACGGCGGCAGCGGTGGTGGCCTCGAGTCCGCCGGCGCTCATGGGAAAGGCGGGCCCGCTCGGCTGCCGCGACACGGGCGCTGTGTCGCGGCCGTTCGCGCCGCTGCTCGCTCCGAAGCTGTTCGCGGTCGGCCGTCTGCAGCAGGCGGCGGCTCGCTATCCGCGCCAGGAGCACCCGCTCCTCTGCGAGTCCCACAGCCGAAGCGGCGCCGTGGGCCGAGGAGAGGCGCGACCGCTGATGGACTTCGATCGCGACGACTCCTTCAGATCTGTCACGGTCGGCGGCGCCGTCTAGGTCATCTAGGTACTACTCGACGGACGTGTGCGAGCTCTCGTTCAGCCGAGTTGCGTCGTGTCTCTGGACGAATTCTGGTGCACGGTGTCGGGCAACGCGGACGCCGAAGCGGAGGTGGCGGGCTGGCTGGAGGCGCTGTCGTCGCACTCGCAGCCTGGGGGCAGAGGGCTCGCGTCGTGCGCGCGGCGCGTGGGCGCGCCCTGCTTGGTCAAGCTGAACGGCGGCGGCGGGTCGGGGGCCGAGTGGACGCGCTGGCGTCGCGGCCTGCTCGTCTGCGTGCACGAGGACGTGGCCGACGTCCGCCTCGTCGACAGCGGCGTCCTCTGCACCGGCGTCCGCGGCGCCGACCTCTGTCCGCTGCCCGCCGCCTTCGCCACGCACCCGCCTCTCGCCTACCGCTGCAGTATGAAGCGCAAGGACTACTTGAAAGTCGACTTCTTGCCCAAGCCACCCTTGCACGCGAGGCACGCGACGCAAGAGTCGCCGCACCGTTCCAGATGTGGCGACGTTTCGAGCGCGGCGGCGAGGCGTCGGCGCTGGCGTCCCTGCTGCCCGTGGGCGGCGTGGTGCAGCTGCGCTTCTGGTCGACCGAGGAGCAGAGCGCCGGCCAGGCCGGTCGCGCCCTACTCGGCGAGTCCGAGTGGCTCGTCTCCGAAATCAGACGGGGCGGCGAGGACTTCCCGGTGGGCGCGACGCGCTCGTGCCGTAGGGGAAGTCATCTCTAGCTGTGTCTCTCGCCGACTAGACCGCCTGTCGGAGGCTGTCGACGGTGCTGCCGAAGTCGTTGGCCGCCGAGTCGCGAGCGCCGCGCTCGCTGCTGCCGGCTCGCGGACTGCGGCACGGCGTCGGCAAGCGCTTGGTGCGTGCGGCAAACTGCGCGCCTTTTTCGATTGCCCTCCCCATCTATCGTTGGCGCTCGCAGGACGACGCACAGCACGCGCCCTCTCGGCTCTTCGGCAGCTTCGACAACGCCTTCCGGCCGCAACGCCACGCCAACGACACGTCTCTATCGGCCAGTCCCACTGCCGAGGTGTTGAATGGTCCTTAGTGGTTCAAAGCAGCCCCTCCCAGCATCGTGTCGTTCTCTACGGCCGCAGGAGAGGAGGGCGCCGGCGCCGTTAGTGGCGGCGCAGCAGTGGCACGAGGAGAGCTGGGACGGAGGCGCGGACGAGGGAGTCGGGTTGGCGACGGCGCCGGCTGCGAGGTCGCGGACGTCGGAGAGCAGCGGCGCCGAGCAGAGGGCGACGACGGCGTCGACGCGGCGCGGCCTCTCCAATCCGCGCAACAACCTGGCGCTTCAAGTCGTCGCCGATTGGCTGGAAGGCGCCACCGGCTGTACGCCCCTCCATGACGACGCTTCACTTGGTTGAACCCCGTTCGTGGCCCTCGCTTGTCTCCGCCTCAACTGCATTGTCCCCTGCGTGCGGGAGCTCTATTGTTGTCGCTTGTTTCTTGAGGCGTTGCTGTTGCGACTGTTTTCTTTTCTACTGTGAGCGTAGGGTAACGTCATCCTGCCGGTCGAAATGAATTCTCCTCTGTACAAGCTTAGCGAACGACCGAGTGGCAGATGTGTATGCGAGGCCAAACTGTTTCTCTCTCTCAACGTCCTCAACCAAAACCTCGGCAACATTCCAGCGCAACAGTCGTATATCCGCTCACTCGCCCACAACGCGCCCTACGGGAGAACAACGACCGTCGCTCGCTTTCCACCTAAGGAACAGACTGCGCGTGGTGGTCCCTCACCACCCTGAAAAGCAAAAAAAAAAATGAAACGTTTAGTGGCACACGGTTCGCAGGTGGGAAGAACGCACCGGTGCCCGTGCCGCCGCCGCCCCACGAGTCGGCGGCCGGCTGTTGTTGCTGCGTCTGGGCGACGGGTCCGGCGGTCCACTGCTGCGTCTCCTGCGCCCAGTCGAGACTGGCGGGCATGTCGAAGCCGAAGCCCGCGCCCGTCATGGCCGCCGGAGCGACGGCGGCCGCAGCGGGCGCGACCGGCTTGGCCGCCCAGTCGCCGGCGTCCTTGACGTCGCCGCCGGCCGGCTGCACCGCCTCGCCCCAGCGGTCCTTCACCTCCACTTCGGCGTCCGCCTCGCCGCCCTGCTCCTCCTTCTCCACCTCGAATCAGAGCCCCACTCCCAGTCGGCGTTCACGCACGACGGCACGAGAGATCGCCCTCAACGAGCGAACGGACCTCGTCAGGATCGCGGTAGAAGTACAGATCGGGCATGATGACGTTGTTGTCGACGCGGAAGCCCAGATCTCGGCTGATCTTGCCACGGATCATGAGAACCTCGCGAGCCAGCATCCACCACATCAGGCCCACCGACCGTTGGCCCTGCAAGCGCGCTCCGTCTGCGCGTCGACAGAGAAGCGGCGGGGGTGGGGGTGCCTTGTTGTTGCAGGGGATGGCGATGTCGACAAGCTTGAGCGGCGAGTCGGTGTTGCAGAAGGCGATGACCGGCACGTTGACGTAGGAGGCCTCGCGCACGGCCTGGTGGTCGACGCGGGGGTCCATGACGACGAGCAGGCGCGGCTCCTTGAACGCCTTCTGGATCTGGTTCGTAAAGGTGCCTAGAGAAACGCGGCCAGTCCGCCTAGGGGCCGTCAACAAAAGGCGTCGGCAGCACGCGCACCGGGCGTGAAGCGACCGGCGATGGCGGTGGCGCCCGTGTGAAGGGCGAACTTGAGGATGGCGCGCTGGGCGTAGGGACGCGCCGAGATGACGCAGACGTCCGCGGGCGTCTCCACGGCCGCGATGGCGCGCGCCGCCAGCAGCAGCTTCTCCCACGTCTTCATCAGGTCAATGATGTACGTGCCTGCAGCAACAATCGCAACGCGTTTTCTTGTCGTGGACATCGATCGACACACGAGCAAGCGTACCGTGGTTGACGCGCTGCCTCCACACGTACTCCATCATCTGGAAGTCGGCATTGTCGGCGCCGATCTGCGTTTGACAAGCGAGGAACTTGAGCACGTCGTCCTCCTTCAGCTTGTACAACGGGTGGTCCCCAGACATCTTGCTGCTCAAACTCAGCACTTCCTACTCGGCACACTGCGTTTTGAGCCCCCCCAACTTCCCAACCCCCCAACCCCCCAACCCCCCGTTCTGCATGTTTTTATAAAATGATCAGCATATGGCAGTGTGACACAACGCAGTGCGGGTAATTGGCGACTACATACATCGGTGCGGTTACGTGTTTGTAATGTAAACGCTCCCTTAATTCAGAACTTATTTATATTGAATTCATTCATAACTTTTATAACTATTTATTTATTTATAACTATTTATTTAAAGATTTTAACTGAAGCTCGCTGAATACGGCAATACGCAATTCAGATACATACACCTTTACGCATACTTGCAAACAACGTTAACAATTATCTTTATAACGCTTCAAACCAGTAAGCTACATTGCTTACTTGCACGTGTCTTGGTCAACCTCTTCAACAGAGTACTAACGCATTCACCCGCTTCAATGACAAGCACAACCCGCGTCAAAGTGTGTCACCGCAACACATTATTATCACGTCAACAAGTTGCGCAACTGACCAAGTGACTAGAGATCCAAGTTGAACTGAGCCTTCAAATGTTCCTTGTGGGTTTCACACATCGTGGCAGACGCGTCGTCGTCGAACCGGAACATGCTGACACCGAAGCAGGGCGAGTACCGCGGCACGATGCAGCTTAACGATATAATTACATCATCATGTAACTGGCGGAGAGGTGGGGGGGGGGGGGTTCCAACAACATTTTCGGCACCCACAACGAACGTTTTATACGTTTTTAACCGTTCTAATACGATAAAAGGGAGTAAATGTTGGTGACTTTCAGTACTTTTCGGTACCCATTGTTTCATCCAGAGACCCCCCCACCCCACACACACACACACACACACACACGCACAAATTGGCCGCCCCACCGCCCACTCGATCAGACCCAGCTGCAAGTGTAAATTACCGGTACATTGGTGAAAAAGCAGGTGGCGCTTTGAAACCGACTTACTCGTAGCGCAGGTGCAACGCGCACTCGTCCTTGCGTCGCGTCCACGTCTCTCTGCCCTGATTGTCGACACCGAATGGGTGCATTTCCTTGTGAACTACGACGAAGTCAAACGGCGCGCTATTGCTGTTCCTTTCAGAGATCTTGCCCTGAATTAACTCTTCTTGCCCTGTTTTGGAGCTCAGGGCTGTCAGCACTACCGCCAGTTACCCGAGCACTGTTACGTGCGATTCTGTGCTGCGCTGCGCCTTTTATAAACTATGCAACACGGGGGGTTGGGGGGTTGGGGGTTGGGGGGTTGGGGGGGGCTCAAAACGCTATTAGCCTCCTACTCGCTTCGATACTACGTAGAAACAAAAGGCATACAAGAATCTACGCAGGCATGCAGGCAGGTAAAGTATGCAGGCAAGTTGACTTTCGCGGCTATTTTCTAAGCTTAGGTCTTCGGGTTAGGCTTAGGCTTCGGTTTTGCTTAGGCTTAGGCTTTTGCTTACGCTTAGGGCTAGGCCTTTGCTTAGGCTTAGTCGATTCCAAGGAGAAAATTCGGGAGAAATTCCTAGAAAAAAGACGCAAAAGTCAATTTGCCTGCATACTTTACCTGCCTGCATGCCTGCATAGATTCTTGTAAGCCAAACAACGAAGGGCAATACCTACCTGCGCGGGGCCATACGGTAGGAGGGGCACATTTGGGAGGGGCAGCCCAATTGATATCTACTTGGGGGGAGGCTTAGGCTCAAGTTTAGGCTTTTGCTTAGGGTTAGGCTTAGGCTTAGGTTTTTGCTTAGGCTTAGGCTTAGGCTAAGACGAGATCAGGCGTAGCTCCTCCCCCCCAAATCTGCCCCTCCTACCGTAGTGCCGCGCGCGAGTAGGTTTTCCCAAACAAAGAAACAAGCGGAAAAACTCGTCCCATATGCACCATTTGCACATTTTTCATCTAAAACCATAATTTCAGTGTGATAATATTTTTTGTCTCACCGTGAAAGCCATTTGTCAATCAAATTTCATTTGGACTTACCTTCAGGCATAGGCTTAGGTATGTTTATACATGCACACACGCACTCACGCACAAACGCACGCACGCCTGCATGCATGCACGCGCATCTGAGGCTCTCCAGGCACCAGGAAAAGCGAATATAAATCTCACGAATAAAAACAGCAAACTGGTAGTTCACTATGAATGTGAAAATGTGCTAAACTAAAACGCGCCAGAATACCACAAACAAAATTTACTGCACTACAAAAAGCCTAAGCCTAAGCCCACAATGAGAATGTGTTGCTAAATCGCTTTAATGGAGTGACAGTAAAACTATATAACACCAAAATAATGGTTCAAACAAAAATCGTGCAAATGGTGCAAATAAAGTTTTTTTCTTTTGTTGCTAGCAAACGGTCACAAAACTTCTAGCACCGAAATAACTACCCGTAGCGCCTTTGCTATCATGTGAGTTGAAACGAACTACTGAGGGGTCGGACAGCGTTTGTTTATCCATCTTCAGAAATGAAGGTGCGCACTGCCTAGGTGTGTGCGGGTCGTGAAGAGCATATGTGGAGGCAAGTTATACTTAGGTTGTTAGAACAGGCCGTCCATCGCACTACAAGTGGGCAGAGTTGCAAAATGCGGTGCAAGAGTGAAATTCCGTCGATATTCGAAATGGTTGTTCTGCCCTTTCACGCGGTTCGGTTAGCGTAGTAGCGTAACGGGCGCCCGCCATCACAGCATCACTCCGTCTCATTTTCGAGGTGCACCGAACGGCGGTAGGTGAGTTGAGAGGAGCAAGGGAGGGGAGGCAGAAGTGGCGGCCGCGGCTCAGTCGTCGGCTTGGGGAGGCGAAGCGGGCATGGGCTTGGCGACGTTGCTCTGGCGAACGTCTCGGCGGGCGGCGCGCTTGAGGTTGTTGAGCAGGTTGGCGTTGAGCTGCATGCCGGCGGTGTTGGCGACGAGACGGAGCTGCTGCTCCATGGGCGTCGCGGCGGTGACGTAGACGAAGCGCCGGCCCACCATGCAGCCGGCGGACGCGTCGAGCGCCATCTCGGCCGCGGCCGGCTTGACGGAGGCGAGCTGGTCGGCGGAGACGAGGAAGCCCTGCATGTCGACGAGCGCGTACTCCGACGGCGCCGCCTGCGCCGCCATCCGCTGGGGCGTGTCCGCTTGGGGCGTCGACGGCATGTCGCGCATCTCCGCCGCCGCGTATTCGGAGCCGCTCGGCTGCGCAGCCATCGCCATCGGAGAGCTCATCCTCTTCTTCCTTCTTCTAAGAGCGACTAATTCTTCCAAACAACAAAAGAAAACTACTACTTAAAACAATGGTCTCGGTGCCGACAACATGCAGATAAGTAGCTCGCTGAGACAGTTTCGAAGCTTCGAGAATGGTTCAACGGAAGGGCTTCTCATGCCAATGCTCTTTGTTCGTTTTGCTTATGAGTTGATGCCCTGCTCGATGCTAAAGTGTTCTCAGCCATTTCAAAATTCGCGCAGTATGCAATTCCGATTTGCATAGTCATTTGTTTTGTATTTTCTTAAATTACATATTTTCTTTAGTAAAAAAGAACCTTTCCTTTTTAATGGGTTTTTGAAATAAAACGCGGAACACGGATGTTTTCTGTTTTGTCACTATTTTTGCTTTTTCCCCCTTTTTCCCCAGTTTTGCGTCTTCCCTTCAAGAATGTGCCTGAAACAGTGCTAAATGGGACACTATGGATATGCGTTGCATATGGACATACTAGGTACATGCTATCACGTTCCCTGTGTGGTAATACATTGCACCTACCATCGTACAGTGTAGTGCACATGTGGGTGTGAAACGAGCGGCTTCTGTATTTGTGTGGCATTTCCGACTTCTGCACTTCACAATAGCTTTGAAAGACCTTCTACAAGGCAACGGCTTTGGTGGCGAGTCCTTGCGGGCTCCCTCGTTGGAGGGTTCGCACGCACCACTTTCTAACCTTTTCCACTTGATTATAAAATCAAGCTCAATCAATTACCTCGAAGAGGGTAAAGAGCACACAGATAAAGCATACAGGAATGCTAGCGGTACATCCTGTATGTCTAACAGCTGGGGCCTCCACTCCAACACGCTGTAACGAACTACTGTGGTGGGATCGATTGTTCATTTACCGTTGTTCGAAAATGAACGCGTACCTACGCATGGTACCTAAGTCTGTTACAATGTGCGGTTGGCAGTGTCAATTGTTGAGCCAGGTTTGTCTTCGATCTCCGTCTAGAATTAAATGTGCTACGCCTTGCGCGTTAGGTGGCTATGACAGGCCGTGAAGCGCATCCATACGCGTAGTAACCGTGACAGCGCGTGAACACCTCGCTCAGTCGGCGCCACTCCGCTGGAACAGAATGCTGTGCACCACCCCCCCCCCCACTATTGTGTGAAAGATTGTTGGGCGATATGATTACCGATGTCGTGTTGATTGGTCGATAGATTTTCGGCAAGGCTTCTCTTCCACGTACACTGTCTGGCTGGAGGCGATCAAACGCGTGCCGAAGTGAAGTGAGCGAACGTTTAGTTGGGCGTAGTCAACGAGAAAGCCAAGCGCGCCAAACATACAGGTACGGGAGCGCGCCGAAGTACTATGAGAGACGGCGGAACGTGACGTTCGTACTACACGGTACAGCGTAGAAAAGTGCAAGAGTTTGGAAGAAAGCAAAAAACACCAAACAAGACGTCTCCGGAATCGAGCAGTGGGTGTGGGGTGGGGGAGGTTCAGCCGAAGTAGGCGACGTTCTTGAGACGCTCGTGTATGGAGGCTGCCTGCTGGAGGTCGGCGTCGCTGCCGCTCGACTGGCCGCCCACAGCGCCGTTGCCGTCGGCCGCGCCGCCGCCGGGGGCGCCTCCTCCGCGGTGCGAGCTGCCCGAACCGCTGCCGCTGCAACAACGACGAATGCGTCGCTCGAGAAAGGACGCGACTCGGGACGACGCCGACTGACTGACATGCGGCTCGAGACGTGGTACTGGGCGCGGGCGGCGCAGAGGTGCGCGTAGTAGACGGGCGCCGGCAGCGACACCGCCTTGGGACAGCGACCGTAGACGTGGCACAGATGGTAAGTCAAGGTCTGTAACAGTCGACGGTGCGCGTGGCAGCCGCGGGGACGGCGTCGTCATCCGTCAGCGGAAGAACGCACCTGCAGCTCGTCGGCGCCGAGGGCGTTTTCGTCGTGAATCACGAAGTACTTCGTGGGTTTGGATGTGCCGAGCGCCCCGAAGTGACTCATGAGGTAGAAGTCGAACTTGGTGGGGTGGGTGATGGCTCGGTCGACGACGGTGCCGGGCGGCACGTTGCCGGCGCGGCCGAGCGCGTCCTGGCGGTTGTTCGGGTTGGGGAAGAAGCGGGCGTGGTGTCGCTTCTGGACGATTATGTACGTGATCTTGGGCGCGTACGCCTCCTCGTTCGCCGCCAGCGACTCGCACGCGCTCCGGATTGACAGCATCTCCTCGCGGAGCACCTATAATTGAATACAAAATAGACAAACGTCGTGGTGAGAACAGAACAATGGCATCCGAACCGCACCTCTTGGAACTGGCTCTCGGAGACGCCGTCGCGGTAGACGATAATGCGAGCGGGGCGCTGCTTGGTGCACTTGAAAAACTGGTAGATACGTTCCTTGACCGGGTCCTGAATGTAGATGATCGCCTCCTTCCTCTCTCGCTGGATCTGCACGGGAAGAAGCGCGGTTGCGAGGACGGCAGCAGGGTGAGGTGCGCGTTGGGCAGCGTACTTTCACCGACGAGGCGTACTTGGTGGCGTGGAAGTCGACGTTGCCGACGACCGCCGCGATGGAGGGGTGGCCGTTGCGGTCGTTGGGCGGCGGGTGGGTGACGTCGAGGCCGAGGAAGAGCGTGGGCGCCTCCTTGCTCGCGTGCAGCCGCCAGTTGGCCCTGAACACCGCAAAGAGTAGCACTGAGAGTCAAGAGAGCGAGATAGAGAGAGAGAAGGGAGCAGGGGCGCTCACACGTCGGGGTTGCTCTTGACGCCGAAGTTGACGCCGCCCAGCTTCATGTTGATCTTGAGCGCGATGTTCTGCACCGTCGCGCCGCCGGGGCCCTTCTGCGCGATGTTCTCGGCGTTCTTGCGCAGGATCACCTGACTCGCCACGCCCGCCTCCACGTCGCACACCTTCTTGATCTCAGCTGGACGCGACACAGCACGCTTCGCACGCGACACGCACTAGACGAGCAGACACGCAAGCTCACAGTAGAGCGCCTTGTCCTTGTCGAACATGGTGAAGATGATCAGCGTCGACGCGTGACCATCCTCCCCGTCCTTCTTGGGCTCGATGAACTGCTTCACCAGCCCGGAAATTAGGTCCGGAGTGCGGATGTACCTGACGTTCACTGGGTACTCGGCGCCCATGTTGACGCCGAGAGCGAGCAGGGAGCGGGACAGGCTAGAGCACATCGCCCTGCAAATGGCGTGCAACTGATGCGAGTGAGGAAGGGGGAGGGGGGGGGAGGAGGGCGGGGGAGGGGGTGCTGACACGAGCATCTGCTGGTTGGACTCGGGCAGGAAGTTGATGAGGCTGTAGTGGACGGGCTCGCGGTAGACGTGTCCCGGCTCCAGGAACTTGACCTCGCGCTCCAGTCTCCACGAGCCCTCTCTCGGCTGCAGGTCGCGCTGCTGAAGGCGCATGCGTTGCGCCCCAGACGTCAGCCCACAGCACAGCACGACAGCGCGCGTGTACGTACGTGCATGGTGACGACGGGCGGAGGCAGCACGCGTCCGTTGAGCTTGAGCATGTTGAGGTCGAGGTTCACGCCGAACGCGTCCATGAAGGGGTCGCCCTGCGCCTCGCGCGTCACCGACATCAAGCGCTCGATCTGCCGCCGTCGCTCCACTGGCGTCTGCGCGTTGTTCTGAAACGGGCAGGCACTGACCGTGTTGACAGCAGGTGGTAAATAAACCCCAGAAAAACAGCGGGAAGAGGTGACGGCGCTCAGAAAACAGTTCGCAGCTTCTCCTATCAGCAGGGATGTCTTAAGTCCCGCTCAAAAACACGGACCAATGCGAATCATCATAGCGTCTACGAAAGGGAATCGAACCGTCCGTGAGGACGCGACAGACGGCGACCACGCGGCACTAAGGCAAGTTATCCAAAGCATAGCTGATGAAAGCGGGAACTCACGCGGATCATGTCCGCCTTCTGCGAGCCCTCGAGCTGCTTCTTCATTTTCTGCGGCTCGTCGGCGATGGTGAGCACCTCGGGCGGCATAAACATCGCCTTGGGTCGCGGGCCGACCTGCAGGCACACTGGGCGTCGACACGCCCAAACGACACGTCGCGGTGGAGGGAGGGGCACTCGCCTGGATGAGCGGCAGCTGGGGGAACTCGAGCGCGCGTCCGTACCTCGCCTGGAAGTAGTCATAGATGGTCGTGATTCGCTCCTCTCCGTCCTCACCGCGCAGCGGGAACCTGCAGAGGCGCCGCTTTTCTACGCTACTTTCGCAACGGATGCGAAGGGGGGGAGGGGGAAGGCACGCACGTCTTGGACGAGTTCTCGCGAGAGAGCGCCGTGAACTTGTATGTCCGGTTCTGCTTGAGGTGAACCGTCTTCATTTTGATGCCTGAAGCGCGCCAGTGGCTGTTAGAGACGCGGGGAAGCGGCAGAGGGACGCACCGGTGCGCGAGAGCGCCTTCTCGACGACGCGTCGCTCCTGCTCGTTGAGCGGCTGCGACTGCAGGCGGATGGTGGAGGCGAACGGGGGCACGTTCGCGAAGCGGGCGGACATGGTCTACGACGACAGCGCGGCCATGTACAGCGTCAGCAAGGTGCCGCTCGCCAACGACGTCGACGTGCGTGCTCCCCGCCCCTGCCCTCAGCCTCAGACGCTGCGGACGCGCGTGGCGACTGTGGTGGCGCGTTGCAGGAGGTGTTCCGCGTGGTGCTGGAGCTGGAGCGCGACAACCGGCCGAGCGAGTACGAGGTCCGCCTGCAGTACACGGGCACGCAGCTCGTCCGCCTCGGCCAGGACACCGCCGGAGAACTCTACTCCGTCGCCGGACAAGTCGTCGACTTCGTCCTCACGCAGCTCGCCCGCTGCCCCCTCTACACGTCAGTCCCGTCCTCTCTTTTGGCTGAGTGTGACCGCCAGTGCATGCGCGCGCCGCCCCCGACTTTCAGGAAGTCGCAGGAGTTCTACCCGTGGCAGAGGGCGCTGTTCTGCCGTCCGAGCGGGCCCAACAACCGGCCTCTGGACCTGAAGGGCGGCGTAGAGATGTGGACGGGCATACATATGGCTTGCCGCATCGGCGAAGGTCACACCGCATACCTCAACGCCGACAGTGAGACCGCCTCCAACTTTCTTTTTCTTTTGCTGACTATGTTGGGCCACCGCCTTCATTGCAGTCGCGGCGAGCACCTTCTACAAGCCGTCGCTACCGCTGCCGCAGTACATTTCGGAGGTGCTGTCGCTGGCGTTTGCGCGCTCGCGCCCTCCCGCCCAGTACACGAGGCGTCCTTCGGCAACTCCTTTTGGTATTCTCTACACGCCAGTATCAACGCGCGCTCACGTAAAAAGGCGCGAGGGAGCGGGTCGGCGTGAGAGCGTCGCGCAAGGGACAACCAGCCAGGGCAGGGAAGCGCGCGAGGGCGTCGGCGCACTCACTTGTCGAGCTTCCTTCTAGCGCTGGGGAACTCGACGCGGTACTGGTGGACGACGAGACCCTTGTGGTCTTGGAGTCCGATGCGGAAGTAATTCGTGAGGAGTTGGATCGCGCGGCCAGCCGAGCCGTAGCCGGGTCGGTCGGCAATCGCCACCGCCTTTTCACCGCTCGTCGCCGTCAGCGTCGTGCGCGGGTCGGCGCTCGCCTCCTGCAAACGGCGAGCGTGCGGTGCGGGCGGACGCGCCCAGCGGCTCGCGCGAGCCAGCACGAAGGCACTCACGGAACGAGCGGCGCTCGCGACGCCCAGACTGGCCATGCCGGCCGACAGCGCCTCCGCCGTCGCGCCTGACGACACTCCAGAGCTGCCTGCAAAGTCACACGTGTCCGCGCCGACCACGGACACGACGACGCCCACTCACCGCTGCTGGCGGCCTTGCCTCTCCCGCGTCCGCGTCCGCGTCCTTGTCCCTTGCCGCTCATGGTTGCTGCTCAGCCGCTAGTTGACGAGACTGTTGAGAACGTTAGTCGACGAGCAGCGCACGGACTAAAGCTGTGTAAAGAAAAAGCGCAGTTCCCAATGCACCCGTCTCACAAGCGAACAAGCGAAAATGCCACGCAGGAGCAGATGACGAGATAAAAAAAACAAGACGCCCAGCAACGGGGGAGGGCAGAATAGGGGCTCTCGCGGCGAGCGCAGCAAGGAACGGCCGATGGGCTTCGCATAAAGAAAAGGGCGCGGGATGACGGCATGTAGATTGGTTCAAAAGCCGGGGGTCTCTGGGGGGTTCGAGGGGGGTCTAGAGCCATCCTGGATAAAATGTCTGGGATTGGGGGATCGTGGATGGTGGAGTGGAGGGGGGGGGACCGAAATGGAGGATTTCGCACCAAAATAACGTGTAAATGGGTACTTTTTGGTCCAAAATGGGTCAAAATGAGGACCTAGCACTTTTTGGCGTTTTTGGCTCACTGAAAAGGTAACAATGGCGATGGCCAGGGGCCTCTCTCCCGCAAAAAAGTGGGACGACTATAGCCAGTGGGCGTGAAACCCCTCCCCCCCCCCTAGACCCCCACCCCGAGCCCATCTATGGATGACGAGCACCATCCGTGCGATCGGGCGCGTGGCATTGTGGGGCGGCTGCGCTGCGCTCTGCTGCAAAGAGCCCCTCTCCCCCACTGGGGAATCTAGGATTTGCTGACAGAGGGGGGAGAAGGTCAAATTTTTTGCACCGCACAAACTACACTATGGAATGTCGGGATTTTTTAGCTCCTTTACGAGTCAAACGTGAGTTGGAAGAGAACCACAGCGCCGCAGGCAAAAATTCTGCGCTTTTGAGTGCCTTAATCCAAGAAAAACGTAGGAAAACGTAAAATTTCCCCTTGTGCTCGCCCTTCTTTCCTTCTTCTCCCCCTGATCTCTCCCCCTCCCCTCCCCTAAATCTGAGCTCACAGGAGGGGGAGACCCCCGTCTCCCCCCCCCGTCTGGATCCGCTAGTGCTCTGCCCGGCCAGAGTACCCTGCTGATGCAAGGCCGCCCGCCCCGCAGCGCGGCGCAGAGGGCGAGACTGATACGCCGCGGCGCTGAGAGGCAGGCAGGCAGGAAGGCGAACGGGCGGGCGATCGCCGGACGACCCCTCACAGCGACTGGCCAGACAAGAGCAGAGCTGAGAAATAGCGACGCCGAACGAAACGAACGGACGCGCCGATGTCGACGCCCGACGGCGCCAAGCAGACAGCGCTCGCTATGCAGAGTGGCGTGGAGCGCTGTCGAAGGAGCGTGTCTTGCTCGCAGGCGACGGATTCGCTTGGAGTCAACGGCACGTACACTGCGGCAAAAAGCGCTCACACCGAAAGATGCAATGATGGGAAAACGAAAGACATGGAAACCGAAACAGCAAGGACTTCCCACGAGCCTACAACGCAGTCTCACTTACAGACCAACGCAACGGAAAAGGGGGCGAAAAGGTAAGCGCACGAACGCAAAGTAGCTCGCTGAGACAGTCTACAACCTTGGAAAATGCTTCAACGGTGAGGCTTTTGATGCCATGATCCTTGTGCACTTTGCGCGTTATTGCGATGTCGACACTCTCTCATCTATGGTCGAGCAAAAGTAACGCTGCCACACTGTATGCAACATCTTAGTGCGACAAGTTCTTTACTGTGGAGCGTGGATACAGTGAAGCTGCTGTTGGGCTGAAACTTTCTACGCAGCACGTGCAAGTGCTTGCTGTATGTATCTCAGTACATGGCGCAAAAATTTGCATACCATTGGTTGCATTCGCTGTGCACTGTTTGAATAAAATTTGCATACAGTAATTGCTGCAGTATTCCTTGCAGCCATTTCATTTGATTACGGCAGCATGTGATCGAAACGATCAAACGTCTGCAGTGCAGCGTCTGACAAAAGGTTCAACGCTGAACAAAACGCCACATTAATTTCAGAAGCTCTGATGTTATCATGCAAGTGTAACAGTGCAGTAAGTGTTATTGTATGTAAGGCTATAATGTGTGTTGTTCATACACACAGCGTTCACTCATCTCGATCTTAGTACGAGTCGAACACGATTAAAGCGGCACCAATAAGAGCAACAAGAGACTAGTGAATCAGAACGAGATCACGGCTTTGAAGGCGGCTCTTCGTGAAAGGGAGGCGAACGGCGAAGTTCACTTCTTGTCTGCTGACCTGACGATTAGAGAGAGCGGCCGCTGCTCGTTCAGTGGAGAAGAGCGGCAGCGGCCGCTGCGGTGACCGCCCAAAGGCCAGTCGAGGCAACGACGGCGACGGTGCCGTCCTTGGAAACCTGGACCGGGACGGGGGCGGCCGGATTCGGGTTGCCGTAGTACAACTCTCCGTAGTCGCCCGGCGGCAGAGCAGCAGCGTCGTCGTCGCCTGGCTGCAGAGCGGCGTCGTCGTCCCCTGGCTGCAGAGCGGCGTCGTCGTCGTCGGCGCCATGACCCTCTCCCAGCGTTTCGCGATTTCCTCCACCAATGCCGCCCCTTGCAGTCGTCGTCTTCGACGTCACCGTCGTCAGCACCGTCGGCGGCGTCGTCGTCGTCGTGGAGGTGGTGGTTTCGCGCGTGAGCAGTCGGTGTATCGCCGCGCCATTCATGTTCGGGCTGTCGACGTCGTTGCACAGCTGGCCGAGGCAGCAGCATACTGTTTTGTTCTCGTAGATGGCGCAGTGCGCGTCCTTGGGCAGGCCGGGCCACGGCTCCTCCTTGTTCGCCTTGCCGATGTCGGAACACTCTTCGTACTTGTCTTTATGATCATGGCACCCCAACTTGGTCTTGTTCTCCTTAGGATCGTATATCGTCAGGCAGCCGCCGGCTCCGCAGAAAGAGGGAACGACCCACAGCTTTGTGCTCGGATCGTACGATGAATCGGTTTCGGAAAGGTCGCGGTAACAGAACTTTTCTAGTCCGTTCTGCTGTTGCAACCAATTCTTCCAGTGCGCCACGCTACAGTTGCCCGCCTTGCACGAGTACCCAAGGGTGTAGCCGAAATTTCCTTCCATCTCAAGGCTGCTGGGTTGCTGGCGCTTTTCACAATGCGTCAGCATTGTCGTGTTTTCCCATTCGTCTGCCGAAACGCGGAATCGGCAGAAGTGTGGACAGTGTGACGTCCGGCTTCGTCCGAGACACGACTCGACGCCGACAGTGGCTTTCTTCAAATCGTCAAACATGGCTGAGGCGTTCATGTACGCCCTGCTGGCATCGTTGCAGAGGGAGCCGTTGCAGCAGCATACCGCGAATGACCCAGTTCGATCCGACAGGCAGCGAGCCCCCTGGGGTCCAGCGTTGGGCAAGTATAGGTTCTTCAATATCTCGTCGACCAATTCGCACGTCAAATTCAACTCCTTCTTCCTATCGGCGCAGTCCACTTCAGTGGTTCCACTCAACTCCGGTTGGTGCCTGTTATCTGACCAGAAGATGGTGACGCAGTCGCTGGCGCAACGGCGCGGCAGCGGCCGGAGCCGACGCCATCGGTCGGGGATTCGGTGCCACGGTTCCGGAAGTGGACTGTAGTAGTCGCTGTAGCAGTGTCCATCTAACATGTACGTCGTCTCAAGAAGGTTCTCCCACTGGGCGCGACTGCAGCTGTTCTCATGGCACTGGTACTCAATGACGACTGATTTCTCCTCCTCCGGGCCTTCGAAAAAAGTTTCGTAAACCCCGTTGCCCTTGGCGTCGCCGCCGCACCTCACGTCCATCTACGACACGTCGCCGCTCATGATGACCGCATGATAGTGACAGAAGGGGCACTTGGTCCGGTTGTGCAGCTGGCCGACGAATGGCGGTTCGTCCGCGCAGGAGTAGGGCGACGCTTTCGAGTTCTCGAGCTTTGCCGACGGCGCAGGTTCCGGCTCCTCGATGGCCAGCGAGAGCAGCCAGACTGACGGGTCGTTGCAGTTGCCGGCATGGCAGCACCATTTGCCAAGGCCGCCAGTTCTTTCCACCGCAGTCGTGTCGGATTTTCGACTCTGCGCTGCACGAACGCAATGACTGATGATCTCCCCGGATTCGTTGTACGAGCCGCAGCCAAATTCAACGTTGGTGGAACCGTTGACGAGGATGGAGCATGTGAGGGGGTGGTCACCACAAGTCGTCCAATCCCAAGTCGACAGGTTTACGGACAGCGCTTCCGACGGCGACTTCGGCAGCGGCGCCGAGCCCTTGTAGCAGTGGATCCACGCTGTCGACAGATTGGTCAACAGGCACGCCGACGCCAACAGCAGCCACGTCGACGACTTGATGCGCACAGAATTCTTTCGAATCTGCTAACAAATCAAAAATATTAGAAGATACCAAGGGACTGAAAGTAAAATTCTTTGGTACGCCAACGTGGAACGTGAAGAATTTCCGGTTGGTGTCGAGTGCGTGGTGGTTATGGAAAAACGTGCCAAATGTTCGCATATTTGTACTGAACAGACGCTACACTTTCGATTTGAATGAGACGGTTGTTCGGAATCGACCATGCTGACCTCGATAACAATCCTTGTTTTCCAATCTGATACAGTTATCACAAGTTATGGTAGGTTGGTGTATGTGAAAATATGAATGTCTTAGTGTTTTCATTTGAATGTCAAACTTGTATGGACATGTGTAGTCAACCATGCTGATTATTTATGAATCTGGTCATGCTGGTCATGTATACGCACGCACGCACGCACGCAATCGAAAATCTTTTTCACGCACTATTCTTCGCGCTGCTGCACCGTTGTAGAGACATTGCTGATTATTTGCATGGTCTGTAAATATAACTGCTGACACTGGCCTGTTTCGATCGAAAAAGCAAAACGCAAGTTCTTCCGGGCAAAGTCTCGTTGAGTTCCCTCAGCATCGTTAAACTACATTGTAAGTCCCATTCATTGTCTCGTTCTGTCATTATGACAACCTCTGGCCTTAGCAGCTCGAGTAGAAACACAAACGTCGATCAATAAACGCTCGCCTGTGCATGTGTTGCGCAAGTCAGGGCACAACCTAGTGAGGACGGCGTTACGATGTAAACAACTTCTCCGCTTCTCTTTTGTCGGCAGGAGCGGAAGCCTTTGAAGGATGAATGCGTAATTGTAGTGGCGCGAAGGTGTCGCCCTACACCTTGGTACCGCTGCTTATTTATGTTTATTCTAATTTGACTGGCGAGGTCGACGCGGCCGCTGGGCGAAGCGGCGCCGGCGCGTCGCCATAACTCGCAACTTTACGGCGCCCTAGGGGCCTGGCCGGCTGTAAACGCGGTTTGGGCAATGATTTCTTTTGTAAGCAGCCCCATCCGGTCTGTCGCACGAAGGCAGATGCCCGCTTCGCGATACCGCGACCGCACCTGGCCTGGTCTCGGCGAAGGGGCCGTCTCCTCCTCGCCTGCAGGCGCTGCCGCCTGCACCTGCGTCTGGCCAGTCGGGGCGCAGGGCTTCGCACTTGTATAGCTCGCTCTTTCTCTACCGTACCTCAGGACTCTGGCTCAGCTAAGGCCCTTCTAGGTCTCTCTCTCTCTCTGTCTCTCTCTCTCTCTCTCTCTCTCTCTCTCTCTCTCTCTCTCTCTCTCTCTCTCTCTCTCTCTCTCTCTCTCTCTCTCTCTCTCTCTCTCTCTCTCTCTCTCTCTCTCTCTCTCTCTCTCTCTCTCTCTCTCTCTCTCTCTCTCTGGCGCTATCGAACTGCCTTAAGCAACCGGCCGTGTTCTGTGCGGTCGCAATAGCCGAGAGCAGCGCCCCGTTCTCGCTTATCTTTTGCCAATCGGTTACTGAGTTCTCCTTTGATCCTTGCCGCTCTCTGGCAACCGGCAGCGAACACTCGACTTCAGGACAACATGTCCGTTCCCGACCTCGACGAATTATTACAGTACGCGGTGTCGTGTGTGTGTTCGAGAGTTGTAAAATGCAGCGCCTATCGGCCGCCGTACATGGAAAACAAGTTTGACAGCGTGGTCTCTGACCGGAGGCCGTAGGCGGGCAGTGCAGGCAGTTCACGCCCAATTGCGCGGCACAAAGGGGCAATAAAGTGACACACGGTCCGCCCGTGCGGCGCCAACTTGGCGCCGCGACTGGGCTAACTAACGCTGCGGACGCATCCCTCCTCCACTCTGTCGTCAGTTGGGGGTGGCGGCGGTCGGGGGTGGGTGACGACGGGAGATGAGCCCATTAGGTAACGAGTGCAATTAATCCCATCTTTCTCGTTGATGCATACAGGTCGAAGATGCGCCGCGCCGCCTGCTGCGCGTCTCCGCCTCTCCGTAGGTGTCCGCGTCGACGAAACAAAGAACGACGCTGCGGAGTCATTGATAGCATGCTGCTACGAAGGGAGATCATCGGCGTCGTCGCGACTTTCGAGTGTCGAGCCAAGTCAAATCTGCTAGTCTCAACCAAGGCGGAAACCTTGATGCCCTTATCGAGTGCGCCCATGCGTACCGATAGTCGCGGAACACTTTGAAAGGGATTGAGGGAACAGGAGTGGATGTGGACGAGGAGACAGGTAGGCGCCAGGCGGCAGTGGATCGCGCAGCCTTGTTCTTTGCTCTTTCTCGGCGGCCGGTTCCCAGCCGAGGAGAGAGTAGCTAATCCTCGGGCGCGCGCCTTCGTCACGATTGCGCCGATCGCTCATCTGCACCACGCGAAGGTGTCGGCGCGCAGCTCCCTCTCTCGACTGGTGAGAACCGCCTCTCAAGCAGCGAGAAGGGGTCAAGCGACGGGCGGACGGCACCCGCAAAATATTCAAAGGGTGACCAGACAAGCCTGGAAGGGGTCATGATGCGCTTCCTTTCTTGGTCTCGGATGCCGCGGGTCCGCCTGTGACTTATGACCTCCTTGTCTTTACCGGAATATGGCCGCTAGCTGTAAATGCGTGAAGGATGGCTTTTTGGTAGGTTGCCGACAGAGCGGCCCTCGCGCGACAGACGCCGCCGCCGTGGCCGCGAGCGTGCGACTGCGCCTCCCTGGCCCGCTCGCGCTCCGTCCGCAAGTTGGGAGGCGCGAACATGCACGCGAGTCCCCGCTCGTCTAGGCAAACACGAGCGGCGACATCAAAGAGAGAAGAGGCGAGCGCGCTCGCTCGCTCACGCCAATCGTACCCACTTAGTTAGTCGCGCATGTATCAGTTTCGCCTATCGACGCGTCTTTCCGCTGGCTAGAGATGCCTCGTTCGCGACAGTCGCGTGTCGCGCCGCGCGCGCTCGTTTGTGAACGCGACAGATCAGTTCAAGAGAGTGGCGTATGCGCCTCTTTAGAATGACATGGCTGCCGCCCTGAACAACGGTATGTTTTGGAACGCGGCCGCCTTCCAAGAGCCATCCAGCTTTCCCGCCCCCACTGGCGGTGCCTCCGAGCAGTCGCAGCCCCTCAACGCCGTCTACTCGACGGCGATGGAGCTCGACAGCGCGTCGCGGGCAGCGGCAGCCGTTCAGCCGCTCTACAGCGGCTTCGGCGCCAAGACGGATCCGCAAGCCGCCGTCGCAGGGCACATGTACGCCGCTGGCTGCCAGGACCGCCAATACCAGTACCTGCCCAACGGCACGCTGCAGCCTACCTGGCTCGACTTCCTCAGCTCCACCGCGCCGCCGACGAGCATGCACTTCGACGTGAAGGCCGGCGCCGTCTCCTCCTCTCCTTACGTCGCCTCTCATCACGTCGGTTTCATCACATGCGCTCGCACCGCATTGCCTAACACGAATTTCGCCAGCCACCTTGTTCAGGGTGCCCACGGAGCGCATCCGCTCAAGCAGGAGATGAGCAGCGCCGACCGCTACCACCCGTACGGCATCGCGCTGCCGCGTCCGTCTTCCTGGGAGCCTCCCTCGTTGCCTGCCGCCATGTACGCCCCCATGACTGGCGCCCAATCCGAGCCGTACGCACCTCACCGAGCTGCTGATCAAGCCTCAGTCGCTACCGTACCAAACCGGGTCGATTTTGCCTGGATCAACGGCAACCCGCCTCACGGCGCAGGCACAAACAGTGCGTCTTCATACCGTAACAGCAGTAACAGGTCGCCGCCTAACAACACTCGGAATTTGCAGATGTAAAGGTCAGGACGAAAGACAAGTACCGAACTGTATATTCGGATCATCAGCGTCTCGAGCTGGAGAAGGACTTTTGCGTCAACCCGTACGTGACGCAGGAACGAAAGAAGGAGCTCGCGACAGCGCTGAGTGAGTGCGCAGCGCGTGCACAATCCCCAACGCACGCACGCGCGCGCGCGCGCGCGCCCACACACACACACACACACGCACACACACACGCACACACACACACACACACACACACACCTGTGGGCACTTTAGGGCTGACGGAGCGTCAGGTGAAAATCTGGTATCAAAACCGGCGAGCGAAGAAGCGGCGTCTGGACAAGCGACTTCGTCAGCAGCCGAGCACGGCCGCGACTGCCGACGACGACGGCGAGAACAACGTGGAGTTGAGCTCGACGGCGTCCAGCGCTTCGCCGCCAGACGAATCGGCGCCGCTCGGCGGCTCTTCGGCAGGCACGGCTGCTCGCCCCGCCCCCTCCACGATGCCGACGGCGGCGATGACGACAACGCAGTCCCTCCTCGCCGCGCAGGCGGCGCAGCTCTCGCTCGGCGAAAGCCGCTTCTTCTTCGGCCAGCCGCCCCCACCACCCCCTTTCCACCAGACGCCCTTCAACTAGTGTGCTGCATCCCATTCGGCGCGTCGACCACGCTCAACCCACGGGCTTTATTCCTCCGTCGCGATTCGAGACTACTCGCTCAGCGAACCTCCACCTACCGTTCCTGTATGGTATACTGCGCGTACGCGTCCCACTGATCGCCGTTTGGCCACAGGTATGCTTCACTTGCCCAATGGTTGCGCCTTCTTGCCCAGACCATGATCGCTGGACCTCATGACATTCGTGTATTCTAGTTGGTGAATAGCGACGCTAGCTTCGATCCCACCCCCATACCGTACTCAACTTCTATAGTCTAGTAACGCTGCAATGACCGCTAATTGTGACGTGTGTGCGCATGTAAAGAGAAAAGACGACCGTTTCAGTGGTGGTGCATTCTGCAGAGCAATGGACACACACGCAATGGCGGCAGTACGAAGTCCAAACTCCGAAAAAAGCTGCCTGCAAACAGCATACCATTTCGAAAGTCAACACGATTTATGACGATGATGCTTCTTGCAGAACTGCCTTCAATGCGGGGCGCCGCCACTGCATGCGATCACTTCAATCCAAAGCGGCGGCGGCGGCGAGTATACAATCTGCGTGTACAACGGGAGTGCGCGTGAGGCGACGACCGACGACGACACCGTTGCGCTCTCGCTGACGACGACGACGACGACGACTACGAGAGCTACAGGCGGGCGCGGCGACAGCTCGCTCGAGAGGGCGGTCAGCGGAGGTGCGAGGCGACCGCGGCGTCGTCGACTGACGGCCCGCCGCCCCCGCCGCCAGCGTCGTCGTCGTCGTCAGCGCGGTCGTCGTCTTCGTGGTTGGCGAGCCGGTTCGCGGCTCCGGAGCCGCCGGGCTTCTCCTCGGGCAGGCCCTCGTTCTCGGAGGCGAAGTTGAGCCAGGACTGCTCGACGATCTGCTGGACGCGCTTCTCGTACTCGCGCCGGTTCTCCTGGTACAGCTGCGCGGCCAGCGAGTTCGCCGGCGAGTTCGGGTTGGGCTCGTCCAGCAGCGACTGCAACCCACCAGCATATCATGGCACTACCGCCAACATATGGGGCAGGCAACCGCATGCGGCACTGCGCCCTCCATGCAGCCGCCTCGACTCCGCGCCCGCCCGCCCACCCACCTGTATGCTCGTCAGGATGGCAGCGACGTCGTAGGTGGGCGACCAGCGGTTCTGCAGGATGTCCAGGCAGATACTGCCGTCAGCGTACACTGCAATCAGTGGCACGCGTCTATCCGCTAATTCTGCATGCGGGGTCTTTGCTCCTTTCCACGTTCATACACAGGACGGCAGTGTAGGAGGAGGGTGTGAAAAGTGTGAAAAATCGAAAAAATCTAGGGGGAAAGGGGGGGTTGGCCCGTGGGAGAAGAAACGTGCCTAGCAAACCTCCTTTTCTGCATAAAAATGCGTGTGGGTGGTCGAAAAAGGGTGGTGGTCGAAAATCGCAAAAAACTTTGCCTGCTGCACCGACTTTATGAATTAGTTGTCAATAATCGACCGATTGGCTGCCAAAACATCGCCGAAATGGCCCAGCATCTGTAAAATTCAACAGGTTTCCCCCTTCGGCTAAATACTTCCCCCTCAGAAAAATTTCTGGATCCGTCACTGCTGAACGGTAGGCAGAGTCAAACGGCCGCTCACCGTTCGGGTGGAACATTTTCGACATGAACTTCACAGCGGGAGGCCTGTTCGGGTACTCCTCTGTGAATTCAAGCGTCAACTTGAACGTGCCATCCTCGAACGGAGTGTCCTGAGGCCTGAAAAACACTGCCACAACATGTAGTGCGCACAGTTGATTAAATCAACACGAAGAACGGACATCGTACTGGTGGGACATACAAAAGTGTTCAATGTTTGGTGTTAAAAAACAGCGCCAAACCCAAAAATGATCGCCTGCCACAAGAGAATGTTGTCCTCGGTGGGAGCGCCACTGACGCCGGCAGGCGGGTCTTCCTGCAGCCTGAAATCGACCATCATTCGAGGGTAGCCATTCTGCTAGTTGCTGTGGTTGGTAAACAGACTTCTTAAAGTCTCTCATAAGACGTCTTCTGGCTGGAGTAGACATCTCGAGGTCGACGGACGGCCTACGCGCGCAGACAACCAATCCTGCTGCTGCTGAGACGGAACCAAACAACAAAAAATTCACGGCGATGGAAAGGGCTATTTCCAAAATATGCAACCGATACAACCACAACCGATACAACCGATCACTGTAGCTTAGGCTTTAGCTTAGGCTTAGGCTTAGGCTTAGGCTTTAGCTTAGGCTCATGTCTAGGCTTAGGCTTAGGCTTAGGCTTAGGAGGCGGAACAGTAATCGGTTGTATCGGTTGTGGTTGTATCGGTTGCATATTTTGGGAATTGCCTTGGAAAGCGATGCTACAACACTGCTCTTGCGAAACGCCCGGTAGCTGGTGTGTAGTCAGTCATACGTGTAATACCATTGTCGCATACGTGTAATACGGGCTATTAGTAAAAGTTAATGTTTAATTGTTAATTGTTACTTTTGAATGTAATAAAACGTGCAGCGTGACACAACGCGGTGCGGATAATCAGCGGCAGTGCTTTCTTTGATTGCTCAACATAGAACAATTTTTCAACTTCCTTGAAAGAGCAGTGGGACGCGGTGCCGTCGCCGGCTGCCGACCGGAGGAGACGACGCCCTGTCGGTGTCGACGCTGACGCTGCCGTTCCCGACTGCTGACCGTCGCGGCGGCCTGCAGTAGTCACTTCGAGATGGCGCGACGTCGACCCCAAGAGGACGGGCGTCGGCGCGGACAAGCTCTGCCTGGTCGTCGACTACCCTACACCGGACGCGCGGCCAACGAGGCGGTGGCGGTGGCTGCTGGAGTTCGACGTTCGACAAACTTCTCGTAGAGACGCCAGCATCAGTCTGTTCCGGACAAGTAATGTTGTAGTGGTCGCACACCCGACAGCGGTAGTATGCATCGCCGCTTGCTGACAACGGGCCATATCTCGTGAAAAGACGAAACCCGTCACCATCAGCAACGATGAGAACGCGGCCCTTTAAGTTCTTGGCCAGCATTGTGCCAGACTCGGAAAGTTCTCCAGAAGACGGGCCAACCGTCGACTGAACCGTCTCAGTGTTTTCCGCGACCCCGCAAACCTCGGGATCGGATTGAACGGATGCGTTGGTCGTAGCCTGCTGCTTACGAAGTCCTTCAGTGACAACGCGCCGTAAACTACGAAGTTCAGCCGTGACGCTTTTTTCCACGCCGTCCATTTTGGCAGCCAGCAAGTGACACAGACAGGAGTCATGATCAAGAAGACCACCCTTGCCGACAGCGCCACCGCTCTCGGCCCGGTGGTCCCCGAAACACGGGTCTGTTGTACCCCAGGCCAAGACGGCGGTGGGCGGCTGAACGGCTGTCTGAGGTCGTGACGTCGAGTTGTCCAAAGAAACCGACTGCTGATCCTCCGCGCCCTCTGCTTGCCCATCTGGAGGGTTCTCCGCTGACAGCATCCGTTTCAGCCTCCGAAAAATCGTTGTTCTTCCAACTTTGTGGCCCGTTAATCTCTAGATAATGAGTCTAAAGTAGATAATGAGTCTAAAGTACACAATGACACAAACCAAGATTTTTTTGGAGATGGATGCTAAGCTTTCAGACGAGTTCGAGTTCGACGCGGACAACAACTGCGTAACATCCTCTCTTTTCCACACAGCGTCACGAACACTTTTCTTCCTACCCACCATTTTTCTTTGATATCGCGGCAAAAAAAAATTAATAAAGTAAACAACAGTACTCCCTGTTGCTTATACAGTACTCCCCTCTGTTTCATTCCGTCTGTTCCATTCCCCTGTTCCATTCCCCTGTTCCATTCCCCTGTTCCATTCCCCTGTTCCATTCCCCTGTTCCATTCCCCTGTTCCATTCCCCTGTTCCATTCCCCTGTTCCATTCCCCTGTTCCATTCCCCTGTTCCATTCCCTTACACATTACACAATCGGGTAAACGCGCGGTAGCTCACGTCCGCTACGGAGTTTCCCGATGAGCACTCAGGCGTGTGGCATGACACACCGTAATAACACACTTCACAAGATGAGAGAAAGTGGGGGGGGGGACACGTTTGTAGCAACCCTGGGAACTTAACGTCACCCTACCAAACCTAGATGTGGCCTAAAGTGACCTCGGAGGATTTAGGATCAGAGCCACGCTGCGCAACGAGCAACAACGAGCGCTTGTACCGCAACCAATGCATAACACAGCATAAATTTTACCGGAGCCGTAGCGTTGGATTGAGGGCTAGGCGCAGTCCAAGAGCCAATATATACTATAGTATCCCCTTTCATCTCCAGGACGTCTTCCCGTCAGCTGCACAGATCACAAGGGCTGCCAAAAGACGCCAGCTGGTTGCAATTTACACAGTTGTAATTTATACATTGTAAAACTAAAACGCCAGTTGAATCTAGGACACGACAGTGCCAGCGTGAAGTCATGTACCAGTTGGACTCATCAAGATTCGAACACAGCATCATGCGACCAATAGGCCGATTAATTTACCATTAGGCCATCCGCTGGATGGCCTAGCGGTAAATCCCGCTGCCGAACCGCTGCCGAACCGGTGTCAGCAATGCTACACTGACCAGGAATCTACATCGCGGTTGGATTGAGGCCATTTATACCGTAAATCCTCCAATAGTGCCCCTGGGCGCTATGCTTTCAACCTTACCTTACCCGGGGGTACTATTGGAGAGGGTGGACAATATTGGAAGGGGGCTCTATTCTTTCAATCTAAAAATTTTGTATGGCAATGCTAATTTCGCAGTTAAAATTTAGGTGATTTTGTTCACTTTTCCTACCACTTTATTTTTGCCGATACAAGGCACATGGCATAACATACCCATTATCCCGGGGGCACTATTATAGGGGAAGGGGACCATACTTTTAATCTTGCCTCGCCCAGGGGCACTATTGTAGGAGGGTTTACGGTACGTGCAATGTCGATATTGTCAACGTCGACGTCAGTGTTGCAGGAATGACCCTGTCATGGTCGCAAGAAAACCGTAATTGTGGTTGTGGTTACACACTTGGAGCATAATTGTTGGTTTGTTTACACTGTAATTAGGCCGAGTAATGCACAAAACTGTGTTAATCAACTAGTGTGCACGTGTGGCATTGATCGGACCGGGAACGAAGTGGCAGTGTCTATGTACACATGGAGCGTAAAAAACGTTAATTCATGTATCGATTTGTTGGTGCAGCAGCGCTTAGGTGGGTTGGAGTGGGTGGCCTGGACGGCTGGCCATGACGGCTCGTCGCGACGGCGGCGGCCATCGACCGCTGGCCGACGTGCCGAGAGAGGAACGCGGCCTGCGTTGCGCTTGTTGCACAAGCCGCCCGGAGCGGGACGGGACGACGGGAGACGGCGACAGAGTTGGCGTTGGCTAGAAGGCCAAATTGCCAGCGCTCTGAGGTGATTTCGTTCTCGATAAGGGCGACGGCGGAGACAGCCGGCCGCGGACAAACATCTCCACTGCGCGAAGCGAACGGAACGGCGCGTCCGGGTCGTCGTCGTCGTCGTCGCCGGCAGCTCGGCGGCCCCCCCCCCCGCCGTCAGGGCACCGGAAAGGCAGGAGGGAGGACTCCAACGGCAGCGCTCCTCTTTCCCTCCCCTCCCCGGCGCCTTCGCCGTCCAATTGGCTCGCTCGCTTCCACCGGGCCCGACTCTCCCAGGCGTCGTCGACCGCTGCTCTCCGCAGCCCCCACGCGGGCGCCGGCCAACCGGCCGACAACGATTCTTGGAGCCCGCCGCTCACGGAGCCATGCTGGCAACTCGGCTCAGCCGCCTCACCCATGAGGGCGCAACAAGAAGGCGTCTCGCCTCCGTCGTTTTCTCTTCTCGGACAAGCTTATCTTGAGCTCATCGGCTGACTCAACGCTCGGCTCTGAAGATGGCTGGCACGCTCTTTTGTACGACGACGGTGCTCGTGTGGGCGAGCTGGGCTTTGACCGCCATCAGCGGCCAACTCATGCTCGAGCCGCCAGAAGAAGCGTTCGTCCTCCAAGACAAGGAGAATGTACTTCACAACCCAACAGCCGAAGGCACGTTCGAGACGCGGGCCTTTGTGGCTCGCGAGTGCATGAAGAGCGAAATGATCAAGCTGACACTGGGCGGCTTGACCGCAACGCTCGGTCCAGCTGGCGCTTCTGACGAATGCGTCGTGTCAGCGACTCCTCTGAGCGAAAGCGTGCAAAGCGTAAGTTGGTGCTTTATGTAGTAGTCCACGTATGCGGTTGATCTCGGCGTCAGAGGTTTACATCGTGGTGACAGTACAGGACGAGCCGGTGTTCCCTTTGCTCGTGGCGCTGGACGACAGCGCGAAGGAGGCGCACCAACTAGGCTGCGTCACGGTGGAGCTGTCGTTGGCCGCGCAGTTGGGTCAGCCTCTCGCGTCAGCCGCCTGTCGGCTCGACATTGATGGTCTCTGTCGAGCGGTCGTCGAGATCCCTCAGAGCTGGTTCGACGGAGGGGAGGGGACGACGGCGCTTCTCGCCCAGTACTTTCTCAACCAGGCCGAAGAGAATTGCTCGCCCAAACCATCGCAGTCTCAAGACGATCGCTCAATCGCCGGCCGTCAGAATATTTCAGTGCTGCTCAAGACGTCTTCGGCGTCGAGCTACACCCGTAAAACGCTACTGAAGACGAAACACGGACATTTTACGCTGTCATTGCCCCAAAAAGGAGTGCTTCGAGAGAATTCTTTGTTCATGGCTCTTGTGCACTTTGTTGTCACCGACAATTCAATGGACCTGGCCGCATTCCAGCTCAAGTGCTGTCCAGTTTCGTCATCGCATTATTATTTTTTTTTTTATAAAAAATGATGTTCAGCGTGTCATTGGACGCTGGCTTGCGACTGGGGCATGTTGGACCTTCAAAATCGTGGTCGGTGACACGCTCGACAACAGAGACTTCGTCTCAGCTATCGCTGCTCGTCGAGCGTTACACGAGGTATATCTTGCGGTGTGATTATGTGGACAGTGCACAGCGCGCGCAACCACCGTCACATGCAGATCTGA
The DNA here is from genome assembly GCA_030248085.1 of Paralinhomoeus sp. GSCO2_6. Classification (NCBI taxonomy): domain Eukaryota; kingdom Metazoa; phylum Nematoda; class Chromadorea; order Monhysterida; family Linhomoeidae; genus Paralinhomoeus; species Paralinhomoeus sp. GSCO2_6. The sequence continues at coordinate 71,614 of JASAMY010002029.1, read as the reverse complement.
CAACGCCTCATCAGAGGAGACAGCGTTCGTGTTGGCGCTTGCGACGGAGGCGGTAGAGAGGTCGATAGGGACCACGATCAGCTGGTCCGCAGCAGCGCTCCGCGCTGCCGACGATCCACCGTTAGAGAGGGTTGTAGGTGGCGCTCGACTCACTGTCGTCGACGACGACGAGACACAACTGATCATTGTTCCACCGGTAAGATCGATGCGTATCAACATGTACGTACCAAGGCCAAGCGCATGTGACAAGACCTGTACGAACAATGAAATAAGTACCAAACACATGTGTAGATGCACACTGTACTTGAATTCACAGCTGCACTAGAAACCTGCCTGTCATTCCAGATTGATCTTATAAAATGATTAATTAGCGCATCGAAGTTGTCCGACAACTGTTGTCGCTCAATGAGGGAGGTGGATGGAGAGGGCACAGAGTGCGCAAACAGCAAATTTGTCGCACACTCAACAGGTGTACAGTGTATTCGTCTGACCGTGTCACCTGGAGCTGGTACGTATATGATATTATTACCCCGTCTTTTAGCGCGCTCGCCTGTTGAACACGGCCGTTCTGACAGGCCGCCCCAAGGTGTGGCCATTGAAAGTCGTCAGTGTCGTGCGCGGCTCTGGACGTTCCTCCGCGGTTGCGGCGGCCTCGCAGGCCTCCTGCACTTCTGAGCAACCTTCGGCACTGCAGGTGTGGCCGACGAACCGCTCGTCGCGCCTTCGCCGTTGTTGACGGCCCCCTCCGCCGCAGGTGTCTGCTGCCTGCACCTTTCTCTACGTGGACGGACGCGAGACCGAGGGCGCCAGCGTGCTTGTCGAGGCGCGCTGGGCCAACGCGACAGCTCGACTGAGCTTCCAAGCTTACTACCCGGCATTCCCGCTCGAGCTGCGACTTTCCGATGCAATTCTAAATCCAATTCAAGGTCCGTAGACACTGCCGCATTCTCTCGCTTCCTGAGCTACTGAATGTGCCGGCTGCAGGCTGGCGCCTGGGCACGACCTCGACCGTGGTTCTGGGCGACAACCGCACGACGGCCGAGCAGCAGCAGTGCAGTAGCGCGTGGCAAAGCGCCCGCGTGCGCGTTTTCGGCCACCTGACTAGCGGCGATGGGGACGCAACCGTGACGGCGGCGGCGGCGCCGCTCGACCTCACCGTCCTCTGCGCCGACAGACTCGCCGTGGAGAACGTCTCCGTCGGCTGGATCGATCAGACGCGCCACGGACCCATTCTCAGAGCGCGGGCTCCCGGCCGATCCAGTGTCGTTCTGAAGATCGCCAAAGGAGCGCTCGTCAGACACGCTAGTGCAGTCTTTGAGGCAAGCATACATTGTTGCGTTTACAGAATTGAAATTGCTGATTTAGTGTTGCTGTACATTGCAACTACGGTATTATCTGTAAAGATTATCTGCAAATACGCATACTGGTGTAACGATTGCGAATAAATTTACATAAAATGTAAATAAGCATCATATGGTACAAGTTTTAATTAGTATACGATATAATTGTAAGATACCGTACCATAGTTCTCAAGATTTGCTAATGGTTTCAATATGGTACCTTACAGGTCAGTACAAAGCACGTCGCGGTCCTTTCTATGCTAGCTTTGCCACAAGCTGCTCCCAGTCTTGTTTGGCACAGGATTCGAGACACTTCCGTACTACAGATACAAATCACCGTTCGAAACTACTTTGCTGAGTTAGAGGTGAACGAAGCAGCAGAGCGACTGAATAGAGAGCATTGCACTCCAGACACGCGTTCAGAAAGGGGTCATCTCTCTGTGGTTGTCCTTCTCGGACGGAGTGACTGCCGCCTTGCATTCAATGGAACGCGATGCCTACTCGGTGACACTAAAGTCGTCAGCAGGCAGAGGAGCTGTCGTAAAGCTCGCTCGCGAACGGGTCGACGGTCGGTACCACTTCCGGACAATGACGCGTGGCGTCGAGACGCTGGCCTTTGCCATCCGCCCGCCCCAAGAATTCTGCTGGAGTCCCGCTCTGGGCGTCATCTGCCAGGCCACAGCCTTCGTCCACTGCTGGCCCGCGAGCGAGTGGAGAGCGCGCTTGGTCACGGCAGGTCTGCTGCATGCATCGTTCGCCACAATTTTCTGATTGCCTTACCATACCTTTAGCCAAGCCAAGTCTCCGTGCACAGCGCTGCACCGCTCATGTGACACAGTGGTCCGAGGAGGCTTTTCGCGCACAAGGACAAGCGTCAACACGAGCTGCTGCGCCATTGGACAGGGCTCGAGAGAAGGTGACGCCTTCAAGCAGTCGACTCGCGTCGGCAGCAGACGAGTCGGCGGGGCGGGGGGACGCGAAGACGACGGGTCGACCGGCGACGCGGCTGGAGATTGTCGTGCTCTGCGCCATCTCGGTCGCGTTCGTTCTCGCGGTCGTCGTCAGCTTCAACTGCCTCGTCGGTCGGCACAAGAAGCCCTCGGCCGTCTGCTGGGCCCGCACGAGCCGTTCCTCCGCGTACAAGTTCCGGCGTCTCGTGCCCAGCGGCATCGTCGAGAAACTGAGCACGTTCACGGACGCGACGGGTAGCAGCGAGTCGACCACGGCCGACTGCACGCACGAGTGGCTCTGGCTCTCCAAAGAGCAACTACAAGGTATTCAGTCGTTGCGCGCCTCTGCCTTCTATTGGAGGGGAGTAGGTATGTCCTGCAGGCGTGTCGAGAAGTCGGAACAGCAGTCAGACGTCGGCTGCGGCGCCGGCCATGGACGGCCCGAGTCCGCCTTCCCACAACTCGGAGTCGGCCGAGGCGGTGAGCCGTCCCTGCCAGCGCGTCTGCTCCTATCGCGGCTCCGAGTGCACGCTCTTCATCACGCCGCAGCCCTGCATGAGGGTCCGCGTTCGTTTTCGCAACGGGCCGACGCGCGCAGGCGACTCGAAGTCGCGTCGACAGGTGCACGAGCGCGCGACGACTGGCGGCGCGGGTGCGGCGGCGTTCGTGGCGACGCAGACGGAGCGCAAGACGGCCAGCTGGTCGACGAAGCCGCGCAACGCGGTCCGCATCACGGCCAATCCGATGGTCGACAGCAGTTCCGAGCAAAACCTGTCGACGCGAGCCGATACCATCCTGCCCGCTGTGCGTTGACGCGACGCCGGCCGGGGCGTCTGGAGGAGAGGAGAGGCAAGAAGCAGCCGCCGCGCCGGTTCAGAGCCAGAGTCCGGCGAGCAAGTCGGCGACGGAGCCGATCGAGTGGGATGCTCAGTCGCTGGGCATGGACGAGCAGGAGCTGCGCGACTACGTCAGCGCGCTCAGGGAGTCGGTCGCCTGAGCCGCCCACGTCACGATGGTGCTTTTGCGCGCGATCATCTCCAAGCGTGCGCCTCTCGTCAATCTCGCGTCTCCGTAGTCGTCGTCAACGGTGGCCGTCATCGTGACAGCAGTGCGAGTGCGACAGGCGCGGGCGGAGTCGGTCGTGTGTTGGGGTCAGCGGAGTCAGTACATGTGCTCCATGTTGGCGTTGCGCGGCTTCTTGATCTTCTCGATGTTCTTGACGATGAGGTCGTGCAGCGTCGCCTGCAACGCCGCTCCCATGGCCCACAGAGAACAGCACAAGGCGCCCTGGCGCTGCTCTAGCGCTGCTGCTGCTCACGTAGTGGTTGCGCATCTCGACGATGACGAGACGCAGGTTAATGAACTGCTTCTCGTCGAGGTCCGTGATCGCCTGTCGGTAGTCCTCCTGCAGACGGCGCTCACTCTGCCTCTGCCTCTCTCTCCTCGGTGCGCGAGCGCGCGCTCGTCCCGCGCTCGTCCTACCACGTGGGGATATCTGGCCAGCTTCGTCACCATCTTGCCGCGACTGATGAAGTAGCGCGAGATCTGCTCGAGAAAGGACGCCGCGTCCGACTCGACCGCCCGCACCTCCGACAGCGTGTCCTCCTGAAAACCGTTGTCCGTGGACGCAGCGCTTGACACCGACCGATCAGTCAAACGCGCCTGTATGGAGACGCCGAAGTTGTTGCCGTCCTCGATGCGCGGAATGAGGAACGTTATCCACATTTTCACCTAGGGACAAGGGCGCGTGGGAGGCGCGCGCTCGCAGGAGGGGGAACGGCACCTTGTTGACGTTCTCGACGGCCTCCCGGAGGATAGGTTTCACCATTTCGACGAGCGCGCGCAGTTGCTCGTTGCACGGCACCGAGCCGCCCACGAAGCTGTAGACGGACGTGCTGCCGCCTTTCTCGCCCTCCCATGAGCCTGCAGTGCACCAACGTCGTCGTACCCCCACCAACAAGAGAAGAGGGCTGCTCAGTCCTCCTCACCCGCCGAGAGAGTGGACGAGCTGTCAGCAGCAGCAGCAGCAGCAGCAGGCATCGTCTTTCTCTTCTTTGAGGTGGGTCCGTTCGGTTCCTGCAAGCGGATGCGCGTGCGCAAAGCCCAGCGCGATTTCTGTGCGAGTCGACGAACAGCAGAATCTCCGGCCGCAGCAGAGAGGAGCTGCTGAGGCGTGGGCAGCAGCGAGTCGTGGGCCAACTCAGGCAGACGGGCGTAACTCAAGCGATCACTCTAGAAGGCCGTCTATTACTCAGCGCGGGTCGAACGCGAAACCCGCGGGCCCACATCGATCAGGGACTGCAGTTCGACAACCTTCGTCGCGAACCCTTCCAGAGCGATGCGCTCGCCGTCCTCCAAAGCGGTCCGCTTGTGATCGGCCAACTGAAGACGGCTCTCTCCATCCATCTTTCGGCCTCGACAACAACCCCACGCCACTCGCCCCTCTCACACACAATTGCGTCGCACTTCGCTATCCGCTGCGCGATCGTTCCGCTTTCGGCAGGCATTTTCCACCAAACGTTGACGACACAATTGAATCTCGAAGTCGAAACTGTCTACTTCGATGCTAGACCTTTCCAGACAACTTCAAATTCGTGCGTACCGTACCGAAACCGTGCAAACTCCACTACTGTCACCGAGAAATTTAGGTAAAACTTTATTTGGGCTAAAAAATATGCGGATAGGACAGTGCAAACAGCAAGCAAACAAACAAACCACTACAAAAACACACCACTACAACAAGTATAACAGTGTCGTTCGCTCTTTCGACGCTTCAGAGGTTAGGCTAGGCGCGTCCTCCTCTGTGCTCGATGGCGGCAAATAAGCCCGGGGTAAGGAAGCACGTTTACTTTTATGTTTGTAGCACGACGATTGTATTGTTCGTTTGTCGTAGTGCACTTTAGTGGGCTACGTTCCGCTAATCAGTTCAGTCGCACAGATGAAATTCTAGGAGTCGCTAGTGGTCGAGCGCAAGGAAGGAGCGGTAGAGTGTCGCGAGATCATTGGGAGATGAGTCTATCACGACAGAGGCAGTCTAGGGTGCTGGGGGGTTCTCGACAGCACTGGCTTCGGTGGCCGTTGAAGCGCTGTGGCTGGCGCCCGCGGGCCCTGGACGCTTTCCGCCGCCTCGGCGCCGCCGACGCTGACTTTGGCGACTCCGACCGCGGGCTGCTGTCGCCGTCGGCGCCGGCTCCTCCTCCGCGACGGCCTGCGTCGGGCCCGCCGACTTCTCCTTCTAGGAGGCGGCGTCCCCGCGCCGCCGCATCCTCCTCTCGGCGCGACGCCGTCGCCTTCGACTTCTCTCCTCAGCCGTTGGAATTTTCTTCAGCTTCTTTGTTAGAGGTACATCGGTACCAATGGCCGTAATGGTCTCGCCGCTGAAAGTGACAGACGATTTTACTAGTACTGCTTCTTGTCCTTGACGTAGACCGCCTCAGGATTGACACGGGCGACTTCGGCGGGGTTTTGAGCTCCAGCTGCTCAGCCGCAATTCTCATGACGTCGGGCGGCGGCGGCGGCGTCGCTGGCCTTGGCGCTCTTGGAGGCCTGCTGGGAGGCGGCCTGGCCGCTCTTGGACGCCTGCTGCTGCTCGGAGCCCTTGGCGCTCTTCGACGCCCCCTCCGCCGCCTTGCCGCTCTTAGACGCCGCCTGCTGCTGACTGCCCGCCGACTTCTCCGACGTCGCCGCCTTCTGCTCCTCCGCCTCGCCCTCCGCCTCCTTCTTCGAGGACGACTTCGACTTGCCGGTGACGTATATACATGTGTCGGCTATATCAGGGTGTACGCGTCAGCGTACAACCCTAATATGTGACGACTTGCGCGCGCGAGAATTCGGATTTTTGATCGCCCATAACTTTTGATTGGCTGAACCGATTTCGGCGCGTTATGGGTCAAAAGAAGCGCACTCATCGGGGGACCGTACGTGCCACAGCGCGTTGCAGTATTGCTGCGCGTTAAGGGGGTACGCCCGAAAATGTTTCCGAAAAGTGTCTTTTTTTTTTTTCGTGTTCTCCTCCCAGTTTTTGGAGCGCCACTCGCTAGTGCCGTGGGCAATTGGAATGAAACTTGGCATGTGTAAGCGACCCATGATGGCAATTTTGCGTACCAAAGGAATCGTCTCTGCGTCCTACCAAACTCGAGATATCGTCGATTTTATGCGTTTTTTCGGACATAGTCGTTTTTTTGGGGTGGTTTCCACCAAGAGTAAATCTCGAAAAAGTGCCCAATTAACCCCCAATTTTTTTTTGATTTCCTTGAACAGTTTCTTATGGGAAGTCTATGCCAAGTCACTGAACCTAAAACTTCATCACCGATAATGAGTTATTAGCAATTAAAAATATCGGCCAAAAAGTTTGTGTTTAATAGGCGCGCTAACGGCTTATCACAGAGCTTTGCTATAAAGGAAAAAGTTGTTCGGCATGACCTGGAATAGACGGCGCTATCGTATTTGAGGGGTCCTTTCAGATTTTAGGGGTCCGGTATTATTTTAGGGGTCCGATAGGAAAAGTGGGGTCCAATGGGTTTAGGGGTCCTATGGAAGGATCGGCAACACTGTGCCATTATTTTAGGGGTCCCAACGGATTTGGGGGGTCCAATGAGCAAATGACGCCACACGCTTTGTTTTGACGCCACAACGCTTCAACACCACTGATAGACTACTGTATGCATTTGCCACTGCATGATTAAACGGCGCAGACATAGTGAGGTATCACGCCATGAACAGCGAAAACGTACTGAGGTATCATGCCATGAACAGCGCAGACATAGTGACATTGTGGTGCTGAAATAGTGAGGTGTCATATCTTCATAGCAGTGTATGTTGCAGCGCACCTCTAACGAAAGGTGCATTGCTTCGCTCTATTGCTTACTTACTTCGCTCTGTGCTGTGCGCTTTATGCGTGATCAAACGGCATCTGTTCTCGAATTGCCTTCAACAGTTGATTGAGGATCTTGGTTCTTTCGAATCTGCGCCGAAACATGTAGCTGTACAGGTACGTTGGAAACAATGCCCTGCTAGTCCCTGAAAGCTGGCGCATTCCTCGCTTTATTGATGACCATGTTGCCTCGATGGTCTGCAAAAGTTGTTGTTTTGGACTCTAGGATCGATGTAGGCACCTGTGTTGTTCCAATGCATCACAACCTGAGTGTGAATCGTGGGATCGTTGGGATCCACAAAATGTATTCTGTGATTGACCCAATCATGGTTCAGGTTCCACTGTTGTTGTAATGCACCGATGCCATTGTACGCAGCCCACCCATCACTGATTACTCGTGTTCCAGGATTGACGTACTGCCGAATTATTGGTAATAGTGTTTGCGCATTCCTCTGTTGGACTATTTGCATAAACACTAAACAGATATGATTGTACCCTCACAGTGACTGGTGTATGCAAAAAAAACAGCTGTACCTTTATTCGTTCCTCGCTCCACCATGCCAAAGACCCACACCTGTGGTCGTTGCAGTCCACGACCACGATTATACTTTGCACGAAAGAAGAGACTTTCGTCTACTTCAACAATGCGGCCTGGCCCCCCCCAGATAACCTCCTCCGCCCATTTGAACAGGTGTGATGTGGTCTGCACACCTGTATTACACTTACACGTGTATGTTTGTGTTAATCAGTTGTTAGATCATGTTAAAATGTCAAACCACAAACCACTGCTGAGCGACGTCTCGTATGAAATTATACCAATCCACAATTGTGTTAGACTCCTTTATCCCAGTTTCCCTTTTAATAAATTCAAGATCTCCAGTTGGATTCATTGACCATAAATACATCAGATGGAAGATGCTTTTCAAGCTGAGGTGTGAGTGTGTGAAAAAGCTGTCTTTCCGTACACTAACTTTGGTTATGTGTCTTTCGGTCCTGCATGGATTGCATCGCCACTGAAAATGTCTATACTTTTGTTGCAGACCTAACATGGTTACACACACATATACTGGTACGTGTGCATGTGTGTACCACATATCCTTCTGGCCTGTTGCGTCCTTGATCTTTTATCAGTGTAGCTTCACCTTGACAAACTCGCTGGCCTTGCTGGTTTTGTCTGTCACAAGCGCGTGTGTTGTGCAGTGCAGTGTTGTGCAAGGTGTGTGTTGTGAAAACATATAATCCATCGCAGACCAGTGAGACTACAGTAACCACTGTGTCTCTGCCATCAGCTAATGAGCTTTTCACCATGTTTGCAACCATGACACAGATCGTGCACTTCATCATATCTGCAGCACCACCAGCAGTACTGGTAGAGGTCAGCGAAACAATTGGTGTTTCTTCCATGTCATGAGAGTGACTTGCATCATGGCTGTGCTCAGCTGCACTTTCTCCATGATGATGACGATGGCGATGTGAGTGTGGGTGTGAATGGCGAATTTTGTTCTCATCACTTCTCAGCACCACGCTGACATGAGTTGCGTTGTTTTGAGGTAGCTAACAACGTTTAGGTTATGTTCTTATGATGCTATACCAGTGACAAGTTACATACAAACCAAGTTGGACAAACCTTAATGCACTCTGCTGCTCCATATGTCGACCATACATATTCTCCAGGTTGTTGACCGCACCAGTAGCAGCAATGGGCTGGGTTTAAAACGAGTGGCCAATGGGGTGCAAGAGATAGCTCAGATTTTTGCTGCACTACATCTGTGCCGACGTTTAGGCAACGGCCATGTAAGAATTTGTATTGGCGCCAATGCTCACCCTCCCCACATGCTTGGCAACATTGCCAAGGCATATAGTAGAAGTCTTGGCTTATGTCGCAATTAGTGCGCACCCAGCTACAAGGGAAGACAGAGAGAACGTTTGAGATCACCGTTATTTTAATACTTACATCGATTGCCGTCCACAAGTGCATTGCTGAAGTATAACAAGCAACGTCAACACCACAAGAACAAACTTCATTTCAAAGGAACTGCGTTTTGTTGAGCGTTTGTTCTGCGCATCTGCCGGAGCGTGTCAGTCTGTGACAGTCTGGTTTCCAGTTTCTTTAACGTAATGGCGGCAGGCAAGGTAGTTACTCAGGCTGGCTGTCTGCTGTCTGGCCCGCCGCCCGCTCTCTCCCGCTTCCTCCAGTCGCGCTCCAGTAGCTCGCGTGCTGCTCATACATTCTCTCTCCCATAGCGTCTGTGTTCCCCTGTTCACCACTAGAGGGTAGAGGCGGTATGGGTTGGTTGGGCGAGCGCTGTCGCAGGTTGCTGCCTGCTCGCTGCTCTGCTGCTGCTTTACTCGAAGCGTTGGTAGGCTGGCTGCGACGAGACGACGAACGACGGCTGGGCGGGTTGTTCGTTCCGTCCGTCCGTCCGTCTCACACAACAAGCGGCCGCACAGCACGCACGATGTGCGCACGTGAACGCGCACATGAACGCGCACCCAAACGATAGTGTCAACGTCAATAGTAATATGGAACGTAAGCGCGTCTTCAAAGAGCAGGACCGCCCTGAGCTGCGCAGGCTGCTCGCCTACCACTGTGCAGTGTCGGTATGTGCGCAAAGGAAGACATAGCACAAAGAAAGCACGCAGAGAAGAGGCCGGGCGACTGACATGAATGCACGTGCATGAGTCTGCATAATATTGCGCTGCCCCTTTGCAACAGCCGGGCTTGCAGACGCCACTTTACCTGCGCTTAGCCTTGCGAGAAGACGACAGTTTACACTACCTACCCATTACTACAATGAAAATTGGAATCGTTGTCCTTGCGGCCGCTCTCGTGCACATGTCCTGTACCACCCAGAAGAATGTCACTTGCGGCAGTAGCCGCGGCCCAGCCTGCTCTGGACAGCAGTGCTTCATTCACACGTGCCAAGGTATAATAAATGCACTGACTACCGCGAAATACAAAAAGGCATTCCCAATATTCTTTAGGCGTGTCTTTTCTGCCCAAGAAAACCGTGGGCTGCGACAAGCTCACAAGGGCCGTCTGCAACGCCCACAACAAAGCGTGTCTCGATTCGGGAGGCGTGCCACACTGCTCCTGGTGCTCAGAGACAAGGTGCAACGTTCCCACTGACAAGAATCGCGGTAAGAGAAAGCGTTTTTTTTTATCACAAGTAAACCCCTCACATTCCTAGGGCACCGAATGAGCACTGGAGCAGTGCTGATGGTTGCCTTTTTCCTACACTGCTGCAACTGAAGTGCACATCAGAACGATCAGCAGCACTGCTACAATGAAATTCGCATAAGCAAGCACCGTTAGCAATTAGAAAGTTGACGATTTGTCTCCCACCAGTATACAAACTTGATACTTCGTCCATTATGGTTTTCCCTTTGTAGTTCATAGAGAATCAGGGCCCATATGCTGTACACGCCTTTTTGTCTAGAATTACCTAGTAAACAGCACATAGACAGGCTGTAGATGACCGTGCATATGGGTCCACAAGTATTAGTATGAAGCAATGCACGCCTGGTTAGAGGCGCGCTACATACGACACCTCACTATGTCTGTGCCATTTCATTATGCGGTGGAACAAGCGACACTGAACTGAACTAGCGACAGTGGAACAAATGCATACAGTAGTCTATCAGTGGTGTTGAAGCGTTGTGGCGTCAAAACAAAGCGTGTGGCGTCATTTGCTCATTGGACCCCCCAAATCCGTTGGGACCCCTAAAATAATGGCACAGTGTTGCCGATCCTTCCATAGGACCCCTAAACCCATTGGACCCCACTTTTCCTATCGGACCCCTAAAATAATACCGGACCCCTAAAATCTGAAAGGACCCCTCAAATACGATAGCGCCCCTAAATGTAAACCTGAGCTAGCTTAGGCTTTTGCTTAGGCTTAGGCTTTTGCTTAGACTGAGGTGGCCTACAAACAACTGGCCCACTAAACTTAGTTTAAGCATTCCAAAGTAGACAGTTGTTACCACTGCAAAATAAAGCACGACTATCGTAAGAAAGCACCCATCTGTGGGGGACGTCCGGGTCAAGGTTCCGCTCTCGCCTCCGGAAGAGTCGGAGGATCACGAGGCCTTGATCCACGTGCAGCCTGGACTGCCTATCAACCCTCGGCGGAGGGAGGGCTGATCAACGTTACAGACCCTGGGCAACCGCCCCTTCCATGCCGCCTTCGGCGGTCATGGCTTATACACACACCATCGTAAGAAAATTTGCATATACATTCGCGAGGTATCGTTTCGAGTTGGCGCCCGCATAGCGCGCAGCACCTACAGCACGGCTAAACGCCAGCGCGAGCATGCAACAAGAAATTCAAAATTGGCAAGACACTCATATGGTTTGCGGTTGACTAGACCCGGGTCACTTGCTTTGGCAGGCAGTGGCACCCCTCTTAATCGAGTTCGGCAATACGGGCTTACAAGAATCTATGCAGGCATGCAGGCATGCAGGCAGGTAAAGGATGCAGGCAAATAAAGGATGCAGGCACTAAGTTGCGGCACCATACACGTTAAAGTTTGGTCCGCAACTTTAAGCACCGTATATCGCACACAGTGAGTGGAGCGGGTTATTTTTTTTTGGGAATTTGCCGAGAAAATGAGCGAATTAACGCCCAAAAAACAAAACAAAGAGGGGCTAGTCGACTTGCCGCCATCGCCGAACAGTCCAAATCGAAAAAAGGCTGACCAGCGGCCCTCGCCGGGGTCTTTGGGGCGACGCGCGGCCGAATCTAGCTCGCCTGACGACGACCAGTCGTCGACAAGAAACGAAGCAGTAGAAACGGGCTTGGCATCGGAACGGTTCATCGGCTCCTTGTTGGAAGCTGGCAACGTTTTGCTGCGATGTTCTGCGGAAGGGACGACGCGTCCGACGGCGCCGAGCCGAGTGCCTGGCCGCTTGCGAGAGTGCTCCTTCGCGGTGTCTCTTGACGATGCCGCCGCCCGATCAGACCTCAATGTCGACTCGTACGGCATGTGGACCCCTCGGCGTGGAGTCGTGGAGTATCTCAACGTCGGTGACAATCGCGAGGTACTGCATCGTCTCGTCGTCGACATTTTTGGGATGGCTTTTATTTAGGCTTCGAAATGTCCTATCCTATTATGGTACCATTACGGATAATAAACTTGACGAGCCTCAAAATGTGACCTTAGAGCCATTCAGTTTTATTGTGTAGTTTTTTTGAGTCAAGTGCACAAATACTCCACACCACAGGGACGATTTTTGCCAGTTTTATGTGGGAAATTTGCTGACGATCAGAAGATGAATGTCAGGGGGGGGGATTCATCGAGCATCGGGATAGGGTCCGACATGAGGGGGGGGGGTAGCGGGCCTCGCCCAAGAACCGCCCCATGTCCATGGTGCATAGCAGTGACCTCCCTCACCAAAACCCGCATAAATGTACTTGGTTTCGTTACAGGTTCTGTTGGTCAGTCGCAAGGGAAAGATGAAAGACGGGGTTCAGTCGGCAGACTTTAAAATTACGAAATGTGACTACTGGAAAGTCGACCTGGGCGGCGACTTGGAAAAGCGCATTTTCAAGCTCAGTCGCTTTGGCGAACCCGACGCGTTTATTTCTCTGGTGTGCTATCGATGGAACTGTCGGCCGTACGACTTTACCGCCGCACCCCATCGAAACTCCAAGAAGAACTTTGAACCCTTTCAACCGTATGGTATATTTGTCTCTTGAGCGCATTGTCATTGCGCGGAGGCGTTGATCCGTCAGCACCCGTTGCTGTCAGATCAGTTCACAGTGCACGACGAGAAGAAGGACTGTCGCGTGACGGTGGACGACACGTTGGTCTCGTACACGTGCGACTGCCAGACGAGGATCAAGACGAAGGAGTACTACTGCGAGCACGCGCTCGCCGTGGCCGACTTCTGCGGCGGACTCCAGGCCTACCTCACCAACGTCGCGGACAAGATTCGAGCGACCAAGACGAGCGTCTACTTGAATCCGCTGCTCCCTTCTGGTCAATTGTTTCCTTCAATCTGCAATCCAATCTATCTGTTTATTCGTTTGTTCGTTTTAGGCTCCGGAAGAAAAGGATCCACTCGCAAGTTCGGAGGGGGTGTCAACGTGGCCGAACGTCGACTCGGTGTCACGTTGCCTGCTCCATTCCTGGCCGGTGACGCGACCGAGAAGACGCTCTGCTCCTGCGGCTGCGGCATGGCGGCCCCCAGCCGCCAAGAGCTGGCCGCGCTCCCCGTCCGGCCCACGGGCGTCGCTGTCCAGTACTACATGGATCCGGATGAGCCGTTTCACATCCGCGCCGTGCGCCACTTCCTCAAAGAAAAGCGTTCGGCGGACAAGAAGTGCTGGGGATGCACGGTACAGCCCTTGAGCGCCACTAGACAGATCGTATCGAGCTGTTCCACCCATACCTGTAACCAGGTCTGGCCGAGTGGGGGGGGGTTATTTTTTTCGTGCAAGATAGTCTGAAACTTGTGGTGGGGGTGACCTGTACCTGCACCTACACACTTCCCAGATACACCTATGCACGAACCTGCTCGGAATCCCGTCCCATCGATGGCAAGGGATACTATTAGCTCTTTTTAATGGTGCTTGCGCGCTTCAGGGGAGAATCGTTGCGTCTGACGTTGAGCGGCCTCCGTTCGACCTGGTGGTTGTGCACCGCGAGCGCTACTCCTACAAAGACGCGACGGGTCAGGAGCGCGTCAAGGCCACTAAGGGAGACTGCGCCCTGCACCTCCGCTACGAGTAATATTTTGGGGCATTTGCCCCAAAATTTGCGTTATTTAGCTGTTTTAGAGAAAAAACACTAAAAAGAGGAAAAATACACTACTTTATATAATAGTAGACAAGTTGGAAACTTCAGAAAAATGCTGGGGGGGGGAGGGTTGGGGAGGGGTAAACTTCCGAGTGGGTGGGTGGTGCCCCCGCCCCCAGTTACATGTATGCTCCCAGTCCCAACGACTACTGCCTGTACTAATATGTATTTATATTTGCAACAGGACCTGCTGTAGATCTGTGCACTATTAGCATGAATTAGCATATTTTAGAATTAGCAAGAAGGGGGTACTATTAGCATGAATATTGTGACTGATTCACTCCAGGTGCATCGTGCCTCGGTACTCGCCATGCTTTGGTACGGCGTTGCTGACGTTGTCGACGGAAGCAAAGGACCTGCTGACGGACAGACACCGAGCTCACCTGTTTAGCCAGTTTGGAGTGCAATGATGCGCCCTGCCATTTGCTATTTTCTTGTTTTTTCCCCCCCCCCCCCCCCAGAGCCAAGTCCGCAGCAGATCCCTTCCGCTAGTCCCCTTGGTCGTTTGTTGGAGGTGCGATCTCGCTTTCTTTGTTGAAGGGAATTCTCGGCTGTTTTGCAGGCTTCGCTCTAACTGTTGCACTGCACACAATCACATTCAAATTCCAGACATGTCTGACTCTGCCCGCCAAAAACCCGAATGAAGCTGTTGACCTTTTTTAGTTAGTGCTCACGCGCGTAATGCGATGTAACTCGCGTAATGACTGGTCACGCGCATAATGCTATGTCACGCGGCGAACAAGGACGCGTCCGCTGAGCACAGCGTGCAGTTTCTAAGTTTGTCTAATCGTTGTTTGTGCTGCGTGTGTTTTGCTTGCAAAGCTACAATTGCAATTGTGTACGCGAAGCACGCTGAGCTTACGTTCAGAATTGGAAAACGTTGATTACAGTATCGCAGTACGATGATAATTACGCAGATTGCTCTAAGGTATTTACGCACATACTTGCTTGCAACTTGCCTGCATCCTTTACCTGCCTGCATGCCTGCATGCCTGCATGGATTCTTGTAAGCCGCAATACGTCGCAGAAGGCCCTTGTTGCAGTGATTGCCATAAACGGACCTAAGGGTGTGAGCAAAAGCGCACCGAAATAAACAGATGCACTCGCTGACGTGGCGTTTTTTTTTGTACCGTATCTTGTATCACGAGAGTTTTTGGTCACGGGTTTTGGGCACCGGTTTTCTCGATAACAGAATAACATCTCGCTGGAGGGCGTTGATTGCCAAATTATCATCGAATAATCAACTAAGCTAACCCTCGCTAACATGAGTGGCCGACGAGGAGGGGGCGGCAAGGGGCGTGGGAAAAGGGGCGGAAGTGGGACTTCGACTCGCTCGGGGTCGCCTGCGTCGTCGGAC
Source organism: Paralinhomoeus sp. GSCO2_6 (assembly GCA_030248085.1). NCBI lineage: Eukaryota > Metazoa > Nematoda > Chromadorea > Monhysterida > Linhomoeidae > Paralinhomoeus > Paralinhomoeus sp. GSCO2_6. The sequence goes on along the minus strand of JASAMY010002029.1, from coordinate 56,293 downwards.
TTCGGCTCTGTCAGCCGAGGAGGGTCGGTGGAACGCCTCGGCGGACAGATGGTCTGTCGATTTTAAGTCGTACTTCGGCGGGGCTTTCAATTCATTGGCTGATGAGTTCAGAGCACCTTGCGGACGGACGCGCCCGAGCCGGTTGAACCGCCGGTGCTGCCAGCCAAACCCCTGCCTGGCAGTAAGGGGCAGCCAGTCGCGGCTGGCGTCGTGACGAACATGAAGACCATAAAACTAAGTCACATGCCGGTCTTCCGGTACGACGTCCAAGTTGACGCGCTCGCCAACAAGGGTTGTACCGACCTAACGAGAAATTCCGCAAACGAGTTGGTCGACTCTGTCACGTGTGGAGGTTTACGCCTCGTTGACCCGCCGTTTAGCTTCGTCTACAAGAACCGGCGCGACTTTTGCTACGCGCTCTTCCGTCGCGTCGTCGAGACGAACCCTACCGACTTCGCTATGCAGCTGGGACACGGCGACCCGTTCCGCCATCTAGTGTACGATCGCTCGAAGATGCTCTTCAGCCTGCGAAAGCTGGAAGGCCCTGTGAGCGGCAGAGAGGGGGGGGGGAGGGGGCACCCTCGAGCCACGTAGGACGGGCGCTCTGGCGTCGCAGGCGACGTTCACGGTGCCGGCGACGGACGCGCGACTTCCGGTGCTCGCGAACGGTGGCCGCTTCACGGGCTTCCGGCTGCGCATCGCCCCCGCCGAAGAGAACGCGTCGCTGACGCTCGACGACTGCCGCGACGCGATGCGATTGGAACTCGATGACCGCCAGCTGGACCTGCTCCAGTTCTATGAAGTCCTCTTCAACCAGACGGGCTATGCCAATCGGTAGCAAGCCCCGCCCTCTCCCGCCTGCCTTCTGTTCCACTCGATTGCGGTCCGTTTTCAGCGAACAGCTCTGCGTGTTCGGCAACAAAATCTTCGAGACGAACCGCCGGGACATCGGGGAAGGACGCGAGTTGACGACGGGACTGCGCAAGAACGTCCGCCTTGTGGAGGGAACGGCCGAAGGCGACGGTTGTCAGCTCGCACTGCAGACTGACGGTTCGTCCCACTCGCAGGCGCTCGGTTGTCGTTCGTTGGCGGCGTCATCAGCTCACCCCCCCCCCCCCCGCTGCAGCGAAGACAGCGTGCTTCTACAAGCCGATACCCGTCATCGACTTCCTCAAGGAGAACGGCGTCGACGAGGGCAGCCTCCTGCGCGGGCTCTCCGAGTTCCAGCGAAAGGAGCTCGAGCGACAGCTCATTGGTGAACCGTTTCACGCTCCCAGCCAGAGACCATGGTCAATGGTGCACGATTTTCTCGTTTAGACCTCGCGGTTACGACGACGACGAACCCCAGCCGGTTCTTCCAAGTCTCTTTCGTGTCGCGCGAGCAGTGTCACCAGCTGAGCTTCACGGACGACCGCAGCGGCGAGACGGTGCTCGTGACTAGCTACTACGAGCGGGCTTACGGGCGCAAGCTGCGCTACACTCGGCTGCCCTGTCTCGTCGAGCGCAAGCCCGGCGCGGCTGGGCAGAGCAAGTCGCGTCTCCTGTACTACCCGCTCGAAGTGTGCACCATCGCGCCCAACCAGCGGCCCAGCATTCACAAGCAGACGGTCAATCAGCAGCGCAAAATGCTTGCGGTAGGGGCCGTTTAGCGTTCTTCCGGCCCCGCACCTCGCGTGGTCGTCGTGTTATAGGACGTGGCGAGCGCCGCGGACCGGCAGCGCAAGACGGCAGAGCTGGAGAGCAAGCTGCTGCAACTCGAGTCGAACCAGTACCTGCTCGAGTTCGCTGGTGGCGCGAGCAAGCGCAGCCTGGTCGCGCCCGCGCGCCTCCTGCCGAAGCCCGTCGTGCGCGCCAATGTGGGTCGTCGTCCACACCACACCTGTCTGGCTTGAAAATTGAACATTTCTAGGGCGCGACGCAGCCCGACGAGTCGGGCCGGTTCAAGTTGCGCCGCTTCGCCATCGGCTGCTCTCTGCCTGCGGACGCGTGGACCGTGCTCGTATTCTGCAGGAATCATCAAAATGAGTTGCCAGAGGATCGGCTCAGGTGCGCGTTTGACGGTCGCGTCTGATGGCACCAGTAGCCCCTCCCTCCCCCCCCCGTTGCAGACACTACCTGAAGATGTTCACTGACAAGGCTGTCGAGCTGGGCATGTCGTTGGGTCCGCAACGCCGCTACGTGTACGTGCCCGACGTCTACTGGCAGAAGAGCGACGAAGACCGCCTCGCCATGCTGTCCTCCCAGTTGCAGCAGCTGGCCAAGATCGGCACGCGCTACGTGCACTTCATCTCGAGGGACCAGCGCTCCTCGCCTCACCGTACGCTACGCGGCTTCCCTAGTCGCCAGTAGGGGAATCGGCTGTCTCCGACCCCCCGACTCTTTTCTAGACATGATGAAGTCGCTGGAGATCAAGTTCGAAGTGGTAACGCAAGACGTGCTGCTCGACACCGTGTGCAAGATCGCCGTCGGTCCCGGCAACCGGCCGCAGTGGGACGTTTTGTTCAAGCTCTTGTCCAAGACCAACGTCAAGTTGGGCGGCCTCAACTACGAGCTGTCCATTGCCAACGACCCGAAGCTGTATGGCGTGCTGACGCTAGCCAGCGCCGGTATTTGTGGCAGCGACGGTCTGTGCTGTGCATTGCAGAGATGAGCTGGTGCTGTCCAAGCAGCTCATGTACGTGGGAATCGACGTCAACCACCCGCCACCGCAGCCGCGCGTCGCCCGCATGCGCGGCGAGGAGCCTCGAGAGCCCAGCGTCGTGGGGGTGCGCGCTTTCGTCGACGGCATCGCAGAGGATCAAACGCCCACCCCCTGCTTCCGCTGGCAGGTGTGCGCGAACGCGGGACCCAGTCCGCTGCAGCTGACGGGCAACTACGGCTACCAAGACAGCCGTCAAGAATTGGTGGGCGTCTCCGTGATCCGTCGGCTCGTCGGGGAGCAGCTCGAGCTGTTCTTCTGCAATCGTAAGGCCTATCCCAAGTTCCTGGTCGTCTTCCGCGACGCCTTCGACAAGCGGAACGTAAGCGAGCAGCCAGTTTCCCACTTGCGACCAGTGTGGGCGCGTGTGCAGGTACTGGAGAAGGAAGTGCCGCAAATTCTCGACTTGCTCCGCGCGAAAAAGGAGACGGCGAGCACGAAGCTGTTGGTGGTGATGGTGAACAAGCGCGGCAACGACCGCCTCTATCCCAACGCGGCGCTGAACCCGCGCGACCGTCCGCAGCAGCAGAACGTCAAGCCGGGCACCGTAGTCGACACCGTCGCCTGCCACCCCACCGAGTGGGACTTTCTGCTCGTCGCCCATTCGGCCGTAAAGGTGGGCGCGGTTGGGCGACCACTTTTCGTGGTGGACGCCCGTCCGTTCACCACAATCGTCGCTGACGCAGGGCACGACGAAGCCTCCGCGTTTCGTGGTCGTCGCCGCCGAGGGCTTCGATTACGCGGAAGTGGGTCAAGACGAGGTGCAGGCCATGGCCCATGTCCAGGCCTACAATCACCAGATCACCAACGCCCCTGTCAGCCTGCCCGCCCAACTGCTTGCCGCCCACGAGCTGGCTAAGCGCGGCAAGAATAACTACCGCGTGGAGGCGTGAGCTGTGTCCCCCCCCCGGACGGATTGGGAATTTCACCGACACTTGTTGTTGTTCCAGCGGGGTCGACAGCAGCCTGAGCGGTGTGAGCAGCGCGTCGGCCGCGACCTCGTCTGCTCGACAGGAGCGCAAGGACTGGGACGCGGAAACGGACCGTCTTCAGATGCACGGTCGTCTCCAGCACGGCAAGGTCTGGGCCTAGAGGTCGCCCCTGCCTACTCCTACTACTAACAGCGGACGTCCGCCGTCCACAGCTACCGACTAGTGCTGCGCTCCGAGTCGCAGCACCGCACTGACCGCTTCGTTTTCTCTCCGATTACCTTTTTTCATCCGCGCCGGTGTACATAGAATGCGGTGTGAGTGACGCTGCGCGCTTTCTTGGCACGATTTCCATCTGGTATTCTGCTTACGCGTTGCTTTTTGTTAGGCTTTCATGATTCATTGTTAACGCTTTTCTGGTGTTGCACGTCGTGGCGTCAGTCTTACTTTGTCGCGCGCAAGTTTGGATGAAGGTTTTGTGCGCCTTTCCAGCAGGAGACAGGTAAAAAATCTGCAAAAACAAAAAACTCCTCGGTTGTCCCGCATAGTAATCGAGACCCGATAGTCGATGGGTCGGAGTAATCAAAAGTTAACGACGCAGAAAAATGTATACGGTAATCGGGAGCTCTCATGTACGTGTACATACATACACGTACATGTACATACACGTGCATGTACTTGTATACACAAACGCGACTATATATATACCCATGGAAAACTGCCTGTTAGACGGTAGCCCATTTAGGGAGGGGTGTAATTATAGGGGGATTATATAGGGGCTAATAAACTGAAAGTGGTCTAGGAAAGTGTAATTCTATGGGTGGGGGACGTAATTACAGGGTTTACTGTAGATGGTATGTCAGTGGGCCAGGCTGGAAATAGCGACCCGTGGCCATTACCATGTCTAGCATATGTAGCAAAAAAGAACCCACCTTTTCCTGAAAATTGCAACACCGGTCGGGCGCGCGGTCAATTAGATTGCGAAACGTTTCCTGAGGCAAGTTTCTTTACTCTCGCGGAGAGCTGAGCGTTGCACCAAAGTACCAGTTGGAACGATACTGTTTGCTCCGGCCGTCGCTAAAGCGAGAAGCGCTCGAGACGCTGGCAACGAAATCATTTTTGACGTGGATGCAGTAGGGAGGGAGGCGTTGCTTGCTTGAATCTTTCCCTCTCGATTGTGTACCGAGAGAAACGACTGAGCATAGGAGCATACAAGGCAGTGTCACTCGTTTTCAACCGAGATTCCGACCATGGGAGCGGCGCGTCTAGGGCAAGAGGCGATGACTGCGAGAGCGGTGCTTACAGAGCGGACGCATCACAGTTGCTGTGGCAGCCATATCATAACGAGCGCGCGCGATCGGGGCGTCTTGATCAGGCCAGCGAGTGCGACGTGGGCGAGCGAGCTTCTCTACTTCTTGGACTTGGAGGAACTGGCGGACTTTTTGCTGCCTTCGTCGGCGGACTTCTTCTTGGAGCCCTTGTCGGAGGCGTCGGCGTCCTCGCCCGTCGTCGCGCCCTTCTCGCCGTCGGCGGCGGCGGCGGCCTCGCTGGCCTTGGCGCTCTTGGAGGCCTGCTGGGAGGCGGCCTGGCCGCTCTTGGACGCCTGCTGCTGCTCGGAGCCCTTGGCGCTCTTCGACGCCCCCGCCGCCGCCTTGCCGCTCTTGGACGCCGCCTGCTGCTGACTGCCCGCCGACTTCTCCGACGCCGCCTTCTGCTCCTCCGCCTCGCCCTCCGCCTCCTTCTTCGAGGACGACTTCGACTTGTCGGCCTCCGCCGCCTGCGCCAACAACTTGATGCCCGTCGCCGCCGCCGCCACCGCCGCCTCCTTCTTGCTGCCCGTCGACGACGACTTCTTCGATGCCTTCTTCTTCTCCTCCTCTTCCTTCTTGGAGGCGGCGTCCTTCTTGGAGGCGGTCTTGTCCTCCTTCTTGCTGGCCGTCTTCGGCGCTTCCGCCGGCTGCACGGGGGCGGGAGGGGCCGGCGCCGCCGGGGCGGGCGGACCGGCGGCCTCGCCGGCGGGCGGAGGCGGGACGGCGGCTGGCGGTGGGGCCGATGGAGCGGCTGCCGGTGGAGCTGGACCCGGGGCGGGCTTTGCCTTGGACGTCGCCCCGCCTTTCTTGCCTCCCTTTTTCGCGCCGCCTTTCTTGCCGCCGCCGCAGCCCAATCCCAGGTTGACGGCGATCGTCGCCAACACGAGCAGGAAGCCGACGGGAAGAGCCATCCACGTCTCCAACAACGTACTAGCCTCCATTATCCTCAGTTGCTATAGTTAAAAGCAAAGTTAAAACAAAAAAATTAATTGTAATTCTGGAACGTCAAGACGACGTGATAGCCGCGTCGTAGGAACCAAAACCGCGCGCGTCGATCACGTAAATCAAGTCTCGATTTTGATTCAACATAAGCATCCCGTAGTTTGAAATAGGTAACTGCGGTTTCCTTTTGTTGCATAAACAGATACCAACGCAATCCAATTCCTCGTGATGCGTAGCATGACTGGATCCGGCTAAAGTGAACCCGTGTGTTGGTGAAGAAAGTAAATACATGGTCCACTGACAAACGGTTGGCACTGACAGTGGCAGCATGCGTACAGTGGGCTGCTGCAAACGCACCGGAATGACATAGATAACATTCTAAGAATACGGTATTAGTTCGAGCCAACATTTTGAAAGTGTGCGCGAATTCGAAAAGTCAGCCGCGAATATTATGAACGAATGAACGTCTGAAGCTTTGGAAATTGGAATGGCGTCGATCAACAAGTTATCTTTGAATGGGATTCGAAGTTTTTTCGCGGACCAGGGAGGTCGGTTGGCCGGCAGTCAGTCCTCGGCGGCGGACGCTCAACAGGCGATCTTCTTCGAGAAGCCCTTGACCATTATCACTGGGCCCAATGGCAGTGGCAAAACCGTGAGTGAGCCTTCTCTCTGCATTCGCGTCGTTTGTCACTGCGGTCCTACTGTCGATTGAGTATGCAGACCGTGATCGAGTGTCTCAAGTTCGCGACGACAGGAGAGATGCCGGCCGGACGACACCAGGCGTTCATCTCGGACCCCAAGGTGGCTGGCTGACGTCCACCCACGGCACTGAGAGCCAGCGCTGAGGATGTCGACTCGCGTAGGTCTTCGACACGCGACGCGTGGACGCGCTCGTCAAGCTCACCTTCACGGACGTCGCGGGCGCGGAAGCGGTCGTGTCGCGTCGACTCAGCGCCGACATCAAGGGAAGGGTCCGGCCTCTCTTGCTGGCGCGGCGAAGCGCTTGATTGTTTTTGAGACGAGACAGCCAGCCGTTCAGACGAACAAAGTGGAAGCAAAGACCGTGGAGAGCGCCATCTCCAGAGTGGGCGCAGACGGCCAGGTTCGCCGCCGATGACGTAGGTTCGCGAGCGACGTGCCCATATCAATCGCCCTGCTTGATTTAGTTCCATCAGCTGACGTCGAAAATACAGGATGTCGACAAGGAGGTTGCCCTAGAGGAGTTGGGGTCGAGGGCGCACTGCGGCTAACTTTCTGCGTTTCTAGATGAGCAATCTACTTGGCGTGTCCAAGGCCGTCTTGAACAACGTGATCTTTTGCCACCAAGAACAGTCCAATTGGTAGGTCCAAGTCGGCGCGTCGCCATGCATGCGCTGTCGGATAATTCTCCAGGCCTCTGAGCGAGCCCAAGGAGCTGAAGACCAAGTTTGACGACATCTTCTCCGCGACGCGTTACGTCAAGGCGCTCGACTCCATTCGCAAGATCCGAACGGACCTTGTAACACAACACCAACAATTCTTTGCGTGTGGCCAGCAGCTTAGCTGGCTGTGGTTGGTTGCGCGCAGGAGCGCCGCGTCAAGGGCGAGCTGTCGAAGGACGTGCTCCACTACCGGGAGAAGCTGCGCGACAAGCTCCAGCTGACTCGGGAGCGCGTCGCGGCCGAGCGCCGGCTCGAGCGTCTGCGCGGCCAGGCGGCCGACTGCCAGCACCGCCTCGAGCCCCTCCTCCAGCAGATCGCCGACATCGACGAGCGCACCGCCGACTACCACCGCATTCGCGAGCAGCTCGGTGCCTTCCTCCCTCCCTCCCCCTTTCGACTCTCCCTCCCCCCCTCCCCCTCCCCCTCCCCCTTCCTTTCATCGATGCAGCAGTGGTCGGCTTCAGAGCGCCACCGGACTGAGGAACGTATGCTCAAGGACAGCGTCAGCCGCACGAAGCAGGGCGTCGTCACCCCCTACGTGGGCAGCAGAGAGCAGCTCCTGGCCGAGATTCAACGCTTCGAGAAGACGCACCGGAATCCGGCCGGGGATCGCGAACAGGTGATGGCTTGCTGTTCGCTGCTGGATTCTCGTCCCGAAACGAACTGCGTGTGCTTGGTGGCGTCGCCGTTATAGTGCGCGCAGCAGCTGGAGCGTCTCCGCGAAGAGGAGAAGACGGTGGCTACGAGCAGAGACGCCGCGTCGGTTGGCGTCGAGCGGGCGAGGGACGCGCTACAGGTTCGTGTGGCGAACCTTTTATTAAAATTTGCAAGGATTGTACTGGACGCGCCTGTTCTTCCTCCTAGGAGTGGCGCGCCGAGCGCGACGCGCTGCTGCAGTCGGCGACCCAGTTGGCGCACGAGTACAAACTGATCGGTGCGTGTCGGTGCTCTTGCGGTTTGTTTTGTCTAGTCTAGTCTTCCAGTCAGAGTCAGTGCGTGTGCAGACGCGACTACGCAAGTCGGGGACGGTCAGGTGGGTCAGCTGCTGCAGAAGTTTGCCACGCGTCTGGAGCAGACCAAGCACAGCTTCGCCGAGGCAGACGTAATGGCAACACTTGCTTCCGCTCTGTCCGTTCGTCAGGCAACTGGGCCGTTCGCGAGGCAGACTCGATTGGAGCGCGAGGAGCGCGCGGCCGAGCAGCTGCTGGGCGAGCGTCGCTGCTGCGTGTCCGTGCTCGAGTCGAAGCGCGCCGACGGACAACGGCTCCGTGCGAAGCTGCGCCGCGACGCCGACGACGGCCGCGCACAGCTGGCGCGAATTGCCGGAGCCCACTCGAGGTCGGTCCTCGCAATTTTGTTTGCACTGGAAGAATCGAGGTGCAACCATGCCCTCTAGTTCGATATATCAGTTAGAATCGCTTAGCGCACAGCAGTCGGTTGATGTAGTAAAATTCGTTTCTTTCGTTTTAAAGGAGCCACCATGCTGGGCCTACTGGCGGTGGCGGTGGGCGTGGTTGCGCTGGCGGTGTACTTGTTGAAGGATCGGATCTCGGTCGAGGCGGTCGTGGAGGACGCGCCGCCCAAGGAGCCCAAACCGCAGCCGTCCAAGACGCACGTGCCGCACCGCAGGCGCCATCCCCCTCACGCGGACGCCACCCCCGAGGCTCTGCCAGCGGCCGCGGCGCCCGCGAGCCAAGAAGAAGGCGTCGTCCCCGCCGCAGCCTCGCCCGCAGCTCACGAGCACGACGAAGGAGTCGGCAAAGACGAGCGGCAACCCAAAGATGACCAAGCCGAAGCGGCTGCTCCACCCGTCGCCGTCGTATCGGGTCCAGTCGACGGTGGCGCTGGCGAGTTGCCCGCTGACTCAGAACTAGAAGATCAGCAGCCACCGCAAACCGAAGCAGCGGAAGAGACGGCCACTGAGCGGCCGCCTGAAGGCGACACCGAAGTCTCGGCGGAGTCGAAAGTGGCCGTCCTCGACCAGACAAGCGACGTCGACGCGGCGGCGCCTGTGGCGACGGCAGACATTGGCGAAGCTCCGGTTGACACCGCGTCTGAGCCCAAGGATGCCCACCCAACGGAGGCACCCGTCCCCGAGCCATCGGACAGCGACGTGCAAACGGCCGTCAACGTCGAGACGCACGAACCAGCAGCTCCGGCAGTCGCGGAGTCCGCCGCGCAAGAGACGAAAGCTTCGACGAGACGCGGTCGACGGGGAGCTGCCGCCAGAAGGCGTCGCCGTGCCAAGGGGGGAACGTCGACGAGCACCGCGGCGGAGTCAGTCTCAACGGATGCGAGCACCGCTTCGTCGGCCGACGAGGGCTCGGTGACGCCTTCGGTCGTCACCGACACGGCTGAAGACACCGACGGACCGTCGACGGGCGCGACCGCCATGCAGCAGACGCCGACTGCCAAGAAGGGCCGCCGAGGTCGAAGTCATCGGACAGCTTCTCGGCGGCGCCGCGGGTCGAGAGGGAAAAAGCGGTCGGCTCCCCCAGCCGACAAAGAAACGTCGGACAGCGCTCTCGACTCGGTTCCGTCGTCGGCTGAAACTCCCAAGGTGACGACGCCGACGGTCACGACCCTACAGGTGCCCCGGCCTTCGGAAGCGCCAGCGCAGGACAACGGCGAAGCAGCGGAGGCGGTGGTGCAGCAGCAGCAGCAGTCGCAGGAGGCGCTCGCCGAGGAGCCGACGCAGGCCGTCGCGGAGGAGGAGCCGGCGCCGGCGCCGACGACGACAGCAGCCCGCGGTCGGAGTCGCCAAAGTCAGCGTCGGCGGCGCCGAGGCGGCAGAAAGCGCCCAGAGGCCGCGGGCGCCAGCCACAGCGCTTCAACGGCCACCGAAGCCAGTGCTGTCGAGAACCCTCCAGCACCCTAGACTGCCTCTCTCGTGATAGACTCATCTCCCAATGATCTCGTGACACTACCGCTCCTGCCTTGCGCTCGACGACTATCTGACTCCTAGAATTCCATCTGTGCGACTGAACTGATTAGCGGAACGTAGCCCACAAAAGTGCACTACAACAAACGAACAATACAATCATCGTGCTCTAACTGCCCTACATCTCTCTTGGGCCCAATCGAACGAGAGTGCAGATTGCGCGAGCTGGACGAAGAAGTGGGCGCCCTCGAGTCGCAGCTGACGCGCAAGAAGGAGGAGTTCCAGGCGGCAGGACTGGCGGGCAAAATAGCGGAGGGAAAGGAGCGACGCGGCGCCTTGGATCGCGAGGTTTGCTGTTTCTTCTGTTACCCTGCTCGGTGTTTCTGCGTAGAGGAGAGTCGTGCTGTGTCTAGCTGGAGCGTCTGCTGAACGTGGACATGAAGGAGGCGCAGCAGGCGGCCAAGTACCACTCGCAACTGGACTTCCTTACGGGAAGTCGCCAGGAGAAGCAGTCCGCGGTCGCGGCGATCATTCAGAGCTGCGACTCGAGCGTCGCGCCCTCCTCGACGCGACCCGAGGACTTTTAGTTAGTCGGTTTGGTTGGAGACGGCGCTTTTTGGCAGTTGGCCATCCGTGCTTCTACCGTAGCGCGCTGGTGAAGGGCGCCAAGGAGAGACTAGGACTGGACAAGCAGCAGCTGCAGGCGAGCCGTCTAAAGGCGGTGACGCTCAAGAGCGGCGCCGACGCGGAAGTGGACCGCCTCTTGGACGAGCTAAAGGCGAAAGAGAGTTTTGTCGAGGAGGAGAGGAGCAGGCTGGAGACGGTGCCTGTCGTCAACTCTCTCTCTTTCGACGCGCGTCGAGTTGGGCGCTTGCGCACTGCAGACGAAGGCGCTGACGGACTTGTCCGCCGAGCTGCAGACGTCCGAGAAGGCTCTCTTCGACGAGCTGCGACAGAGTGGGCGACACGACGCAGAAGAAACGCTCTTGGGCGAATTCGTCGGCAAGGCGCAGCAGCAGAGGTGTTGCGGACTCTGCGAGCGCAGGTTCGCGAGCAAGGCCGACGCCGACAAACTCGCCGCAAAGGTCACGCGCTCTGACGACGTGTGGACGACGTCTGCGACATGCACTGCTAATTCAGCTGACGAAACGGCTGACGGAGCTGCGCCTTGGAGACGAAGCGGCGGCAGAGGGTCGTGTTGTCGAGGCGCAGCGTCGCTACACGGAGGTCGTCCACTTGAAACCCTCCGTCGAGCAGCTGAATCGGACGCTCGACGAAGAGATGCCTTCCCTGCGCCGTCGCCTAGACGAGGCTCGAGCCGGCGCCAAGGAAGCAGCCGTCCAGATGGCGGACGTGCGTCCCTTTCTCCAATCACGTGTGTCTCCATGGCAGAGAGCACAGCGGTGGTTTGCAGTGCGACGGCCAGCTGTCGGTGTGCGAGGGCGACGAGCGCCGCCTAGCCGAGCTGGACCAGAGCGCGTGTCGAGTCGAGGCGCTGCTCGCCGACGTCGACAGACTGGAGCGGGACATCGCCGCCCACAGGCGCGATCTACAGGAGCGCAGCGCCCGAAGCGTCGCCAGCGTGCAAGTCGACATCGATAGACTGACGGTGGGTGGTGCTGGCCTGCTGGCCCGACAAAAGGACAAGGGCAAGAGTGCAGGCGGAGCGCAACGTCGTCGTGGCCGACGTCGAGAGGCTGTCGGAGCTGGTGGGCGCACACCAGTCGGACGCGAACGCCATGGAGTCGGACTTGGTGCTGCTCCGTCGGCAGCGGCTGTCGCTGAAGGAGGAGCAGCAGGAGCGGCTGTCCCTGGAGGAGAAGTTGCGAGGCGTCGAGACGGAGTTGGCGCAGTGCGAGGAGAAGGCGAAGACGGTTGCGGCTGAGCTGCTGGCCAACGAGCGCAAGATCGTCCAAGAAGAGGAGCAGCTGGCCCGCCTCAAGAAGGAGCGGGCGAGTCTTGCCGACCAGCTGAGCGGCCAGACGCGCTGCCTCGAGAAACGCCTCGACGAGCTGGCGACCGGCCAAGCTCGACTCGAGACCAAGGCCCCTTCGGAGAAGGTAATATTGCGTCGCGTCCTGTCCTCCAGAGTCGTGTCGAGCAGTGACGCGCGCGCGCAGGTCGTCACGGAGCGGCTGGCCGACGCGCAGACGCAGCTCGAGCGATGCTCCGACGCGCTGGCGGCGCACCAAGCGAGCGTCGCTGCCGTGGAGCAGCGACTGCGCTCGCTCGAGCAGGAGTTGCGCGACCGGGAGCAGTCGATGCGCCACCTCAAGGACAATCTCCACCTGATGGACGAGACGGCGAAGCTGGAGAAGGTCGAGCAAGTCATTGCGCGTCTGGCCGGCAGCGTGGGTGCGTGCGTCTGGCGCCGTGTGTCGTTGACGCGGCGGCGTCGACGATGGTGGGACGGACGCTCGGCGCAGGGGTGGAGGGCGAGTACGCGGACGTGGAGCGTCGTCGACGCGAGTTGGCCAAGGAGAAGACGGCCGTGCAGGCGGAGCTGGGCAAGGCCGAAGGCGGCCTCCAGGAAGTCGAGACGGCTCTGGGCGAGCAGCAGCGCAAGCTGGCCCAAGACTACGCCCGAGTGGAGGAGCAGTTCCGCGAGGCGAAGCTCCAGCTGATCTGCAGTCGAGAGAGCATCGTGGTGTGGCTGCTCTAGCAGCACTTCCCCATTCGAGACTGCCTTGCCCTGGCAGGACCTGGACAAGTACTACCGGGCGCTGGACCAGGCGATCATCAGCTACCACAGCGACAAGATGAACGAGATCAACCAGATCCTCAAGGAGTACTGGCGCGGCGTCTACGACGGGCCGGACATCGAGTGGATCGAGATCCGCTCCGAGGACGACACGAAGACGAGCGACCGCCGCAAGTCCTACAACTACCGCGTCGTCATGCGCCTCGCCGGCGGCCAAGAGGTGGACATGCGCAACCGATGCTCCGCCGGCCAGAAGGTGCTCTCTCGCTCTCTGGCTGCACCGGGCTGATGGAGCTGCTTACTTCCGCTCTGTGCCACAGGTACTGGCGTCCATTCTCATCCGGCTGGCCTTGGCCGAGGTCTTCTGCATCAACTGCGGCATGCTGGCGCTGGACGAGCCCACGACCAACCTCGATGTCGACAAGGTGGCTGAGTCGGCGTGACTGGCGCATTGGTGGGGAACACAGTTCACGTTGGGCGGCCTCGCTCGTTCATAGGTGGGCCGTCTGGCGACGCAGCTGATCGAGCTGGTGAAGACGCGCAGCGCGCAGGCCAACTTCCAGCTGGTGCTGATCACGCACGACGAGGACTTCGTCGAGAAGCTCTACCAGTTCTGCCGGCCGCGCTACGTCAACTCCGTGCGCAAAGAGCCCAGGTGCCCTGCCCTGCTCGTCCTGCTGGCCCGCCGCACGCGTCTCTCGGCCCAACGCGCGCGCACGCACGCACGCATCGCGGCGCAGGTCTGGCCGGTCGCAGCTCTACCGTCACGCCAGCATCGCGGACATGCGCCACGCCGAGGCCGACTCGACGCCAGGCGGCCGCGGCGCCGACTCGCAGCGGCCCACCACGCGCAAGAGGGGCTGGGCCGACGCCGTCGACGAACTCTTCTCGCAGCCAGGCTCATACGATCCCTATGACTGAGCTCACGGCATACCCTAGTGTGATCGCCCTCTCTAACGTTGTCTCAAAGGAACCTTGGTCGCGTTCTCTCGTCGTTCGTTGTCTTCTTTTTTGCTAGTCGTCTCGTCTCGGCGTTTGCAATTTCTCTTTTTTTCAATTTTCAAGTTGAAACCGGATTGCAATGAAACCGTGCTGGGATACGTACGCGCGTCGGTCGATCAGCTGGTGGTGGTGCTCTTCAGCTTGAGCTAGGTAGGTCGGATCGCTGCTCTACGTTTTGCTTCGCCCTAAAGAGGAGGGGGCAGAGGGGTCTCGACCTGCTAGTCGACTTCGCGCGCGCCCCTGACGACGATCGCACGCTGGGCGTCGTGGACGCTGCTCGCGCCTTCGCGCCGTCCTCGACCCCGACTCCACGGTGCCGCGCACACGGAGCATGCTCCATCCCGTCTTCGAGAGTCTAGCGACTCCGACTACCCGCCAACTCTTCTAGCCCCGTCGCTCGAGCGCGCAGCTGGCGACGGCCAATGACGGAGGCCAGCGACGCGACATATTTGGTGCACACGTCTAGCGACGCTTTCAAGCACATACAATCATCTGTTTTTTAAAGCAAATTACCGTAAATCCTCCAATAGTGCCCCGGGGCACTATACTTTCAACCTCTCTACCCGAGGGCACTATTGGAGTTGCATTGTGTTTCTTACGTGATTAACAGTTCAAAGTAGCTCAAATGTCATTCATTAATGGGTGTAGCTGTGTACACGCCACTTATACCTAACTTCTGCTTGGTTTGTGTCCTCGTGTAATGCAAAACAAGGGTACTTTTTGCCCTCGTGGACACTATTGGAGGGTGGCTTCTATTGGAGGATTTACGGTAGATACTTGTACACAGGCTTTTCGGTTGCGTTGATGCCTCCCTATGTGACAAGCGTTATTTTCTTTTGCGCGTTGTATATAGTAACAGGTTGGGTGAAATACAAAATACCAATACAAATACATGCCACGTTAATTTGCAATACATGGATGTGACACTCTTGTGGAGAATATTATATTACATGTACGTACCTGACCCGAGAAGTGGGCTATCCCTGTTTATGTTAGTGCAGGACGTACGTACGTACCTATGGATGTGTGTCGTGGACACTGATATGCTGCAACCGAGTCTGACTGACTCACCCGATCGTCGTACCCAGACGTCTTTGGCTGTTCATGCAGACGTCCTTGGCCGTGCTGGTCTCGATTTGCCAAAGATCTAGACGCCCCACAATGTGCCGCATCCTTGTATGTTCTTCACACCGCAAACAGCCTTTGTCTTCCTCAGACATGCACGTATGTAAAAAGGGGCGCACATACAATACAAACAAAGACCACGACAACCTACATACATACATCATACATACATACATCATACATACATACATACATACATACATGATCATACATACAAGTATCAAACATACATGGTAAAAATCGCGATTTTTCAAACTGACCCGCTGGCGACGGTAACTTTTTGTTAGCGACGCTAAGGCACATACATGGAAGGACATTTATGTCGTAGCCAAAGAGCCAACGGGCAGCGACGCGCCGCCTTCTCCGTTTCAGTCGGCGGAACTGGATGAGCCTGGTTCGCAAGTCGCCTTCCGTCGACGATATGCGGCACGCGTTCGAGAACAGTGGACTCGTCTTGTTAGTGCCGCGTTCGACTCCTAGCGGCCACAGGCCACCAGACACGGCACCCTGCTTGCGCGCGTTGCATGCAGCTACTGCGACCGGGGACCCAATGGCATTCGGCAGTCGAGGAGTCGCGCCGTCGCGGTCGTCATGGGCTGCGCTAGCGCCGAGCTCCGCTCCACCGGCTTCGTCGGCTTCGAGTCCAGCGGCGCGCCGCACGTCAGGCAACTGGGCCGTTGGTGAGGCAGACTCGATTGGAGCGCGAGGAGCGCGCGGCCGAGCAGCTGCTGGGCGAGCGTCGCTGCTGCGTGTCCGTGCTCGAGTCGAAGCGCGCCGACGGACAACGGCTCCGTGCGAAGCTGCGCCGCGACGCCGACGACGGCCGCGCACAGCTGGCGCGAATTGCCGGAGCCGACTCGAGGTCGGTCCTCGCAATTTTGTTTGCACTGGAAGAATCGAGGTGCAACCATGCCCTCTAGTTCGATATATCAGTTAGAATCGCTTAGCGCACAGCAGTCGGTTGATGTAGTAAAATTCGTTTCTTTCGTTTTAAAGGAGCCACCATGCTGGGCCTACTGGCGGTGGCGGTGGGCGTGGTTGCGCTGGCGGTGTACTTGTTGAAGGATCGGATCTCGGTCGAGGCGGTCGTGGAGGACGCGCCGCCCAAGGAGCCCAAACCGCAGCCGTCCAAGACGCACGTGCCGCACCGCAGGCGCCATCCCCCTCACGCGGACGCCACCCCCGAGGCTCTGCCAGCGGCCGCGGCGCCCGCGAGCCAAGAAGAAGGCGTCGTCCCCGCCGCAGCCTCGCCCGCAGCTCACGAGCACGACGAAGGAGTCGGCAAAGACGAGCGGCAACCCAAAGATGACCAAGCCGAAGCGGCTGCTCCACCCGTCGCCGTCGTATCGGGTCCAGTCGACGGTGGCGCTGGCGAGTTGCCCGCTGACTCAGAACTAGTTGGGGGGGTGTGTTTGTTGTGGTTTTTTTTTGTTTGTTTTTTGGTTTTTTAGGGTTTTTTTTGTTTTTTTTTTTTTTTTTTTTGGTGTGTGGGTTTTTGTGTTGTTTTTTTGTTGGTTTTTTTTGGTTTTGTTTTTTTTTTTTTTTTTTTTTTTGTTGTTTTTTTTTTTTTTTTTTTGGGGTTTTTTTTGGGTTTTTCTTCTGTTTTTTTTTTTAAGATCAGCAGCCACCGCAAACCGAAGCAGCGGAAGAGACGGCCACTGAGCGGCCGCCTGAAGGCGACACCGAAGTCTCGGCGGAGTCGAAAGTGGCCGTCCTCGACCAGACAAGCGACGTCGACGCGGCGGCGCCTGTGGCGACGGCAGACATTGGCGAAGCTCCGGTTGACACCGCGTCTGAGCCCAAGGATGCCCACCCAACGGAGGCACCCGTCCCCGAGCCATCGGACAGCGACGTGCAAACGGCCGTCAACGTCGAGACGCACGAACCAGCAGCTCCGGCAGTCGCGGAGTCCGCCGCGCAAGAGACGAAAGCTTCGACGAGACGCGGTCGACGGGGAGCTGCCGCCAGAAGGCGTCGCCGTGCCAAGGGGGGAACGTCGACGAGCACCGCGGCGGAGTCAGTCTCAACGGATGCGAGCACCGCTTCGTCGGCCGACGAGGGCTCGGTGACGCCTTCGGTCGTCACCGACACGGCTGAAGACACCGACGGACCGTCGACGGGCGCGACCGCCATGCAGCAGACGCCGACTGCCAAGAAGGGCCGCCGAGGTCGAAGTCATCGGACAGCTTCTCGGCGGCGCCGCGGGTCGAGAGGGAAAAAGCGGTCGGCTCCCCCAGCCGACAAAGAAACGTCGGACAGCGCTCTCGACTCGGTTCCGTCGTCGGCTGAAAGGCTCCCAAGGTGACGACGCCGACGGTCACGACCCTACAGGTGCCCCGGCCTTCGGAAGCGCCAGCGCAGGACAACGGCGAAGCAGCGGAGGCGGTGGTGCAGCAGCAGCAGCAGTCGCAGGAGGCGCTCGCCGAGGAGCCGACGCAGGCCGTCGCGGAGGAGGAGCCGGCGCCGGCGCCGACGACGACAGCAGCCCGCGGTCGGAGTCGCCAAAGTCAGCGTCGGCGGCGCCGAGGCGGCAGAAAGCGCCCAGAGGCCGCGGGCGCCAGCCACAGCGCTTCAACGGCCACCGAAGCCAGTGCTGTCGAGAACCCTCCAGCACCCTAGACTGCCTCTCTCGTGATAGACTCATCTTCCAATGATCTCGCGACACTCTACCGCTCCTGCCTTGCGCTCGACGACTAGCGACTCTTAGAATTACATCTGTGCGACTGAACTGATTAGCGGAACGTAGCCCACAAAAGTGCACTACAAGAAACGAACAATACAATCATCGTGCTCTAACTGCCCTACTTCTCTCTCTTGGGCCCAATCGAACGAGAGTGCAGATTGCGCGAGCTGGACGAAATGTGCGCGCCCTCGAGTCGCAGCTGACGCGCAAGAAGGAGGAATTCCAGGCGGCAGGACGGCTGGGGGAGGCGCTGCTCGACGAGGGGCGTCGGTGGGGCGCTGCTCGAACCCGCCTCTGTCCCAGGCGCTGCGGGCTCCACCGGCGCACTGCGCGGCTCAAGCGCTGCCGACTTCTCCTTCAAGCCATGCAGCAGGCCGTCGCCCTCTGCCGACTGCCGCTTCTCACTGGCGCTGCCGTAGTCGCCTGCCGACTGCCCGTCCTGGCCGACACTGACTGACGCGCGCGGTCGTCCAGCCGTTTCTCGCGGATAAAAATGACTGCGTGATAGCGCCTGTATATTGTGCATCGGCCGTCGATCGCTAGGCGCGCAGGGTTGTGTCATCGTAATTGATGCTGTGGCAAAGCCCTCTCAGATTGAAATTGGACAACGTACCTACCGTAACAGACGTGTCTACCGTAACGGACTTGTCTACGTATTTGCCGAATGGAGCGGAGGCAACGTGTCGACAATTGTGCTGGAAGGTAGCGGTTGTCGACTAGGGAAGGAGCGACTGCGATAATCAGGGTCTCGTGAACCGAAGACAGCCGCGATGTCTGTGAACGGTCTGTACATCGTGCAAGGACAGGCGAATATCGTGGTCGCGTTGCTGAGACGCTATCAGCGCGGCTGGAATCTTCAGCAGGTGGGCCCAGTCGTCAAAGATCCGCTGCCTTGGCTGTTGGGCCCTCGAATGCTACGGGCGGACGTTTAGTACCAGCACTCGGTGACACCTCCGGCCATGGACGAGCACGAAGACCCGTTGCTGCGCGGCTTCGCTGACTTGCGGGAGGTGCTCAACTCAGTGGCCGACTTGTCCGACATGGCGGCGAACACTTTTCTCTCTCCCTTCCTCGACGTCGTTCGCTCCGAGGACACCAACGGGCCCGTCACCGCGCAGGCGCTCGCCTCAGTCGGCAAGTTCCTCAACTACGGACTTGTTGATCCCAGCAGGTGGGTGGGGTGGGGGTGGGAGGGCGTGTGCACTGTCCGGTCGGTACGAGGTTTGCGCGTTGCAGTCTGACGGCCGTGAGCGCTGTGGAGGCGGTGGCGGAGGCGGTGACTCGCGCTCGGTTCATCGGCGCGGGGAACAGCGCGAGCGACGAGACGGTGATGCTGCGCATGCTGCACGTGCTGCGCGCGCTGCTGCTGACGCGCGTGGGCGCGCTGCTAAGCAACGAGGCCGTCTGCGAGCTGATGCAGAACTGCTTCCGGATCTGCTTCGAGACGCGCCTCAGCGAGATGCTCCGCCGGTGCGCCGAGAGCACGCTCGAGGACATGGTCCAGCTGCTGTTCACTCGGCTGCCCACCTTTCACGAGGACGTCCGCCACCCCTACATTCGGAAGCTCAAGATGCGCGCCTCCTCCGACGCCGCGCACCGACGCCGGCCGCGACACCATCGGCGCAAGCTGCAACCGCAGACCGAGCAGGCGGCCGCGCCAGCCGCGTCTGCCCCAGTCCCCATCTCTTCCGACGCCGCCCCGCCTCCGGCACCGTCCCCCGAATTGGTGGAGTCCGACGCAGCCGTTGAGACGACCGAAGCAGCTTCCGCTGTCGAAGTTTCGTCCGTGCCAGTGGTCGCCCCAACTGCAAACGATGATATCGAACCGACTGTGGAGGAGGATGGCGCTGTGCAAGCTCCGTCGACTGTTACGTCACCTGATCCGGCGGTGCAACTGCCTCCAAAGCAGCACATCGTCGACGTGCATACCAACTTGGGCTTTCTCTCCGACGAGGAGGGAATGACGCCCGCCGCCTCTCACGTCGACCTGAAGGCTGTTGAGGCGGTCGCGAACGACGAGCATCGTTTGCCGGCGGAAGCGGCGTCGTCCAAAGCCGAGGGTGAGGAGGCGACGGTTGTCGAGCCGACCGCTGGGCACCAAGAAGTCGCCAAAGACGACGGCAGCGACGATGCCAAGTCGGACGTGCATCGACAGGACACGAAAGAAAGCGAGGACGAGTCCTCTGCCGCGCACATTCCCTACGGCATTCCCTGCGTTCGAGAGTTGTTGAGGTATCCGGAGAAATTTGGGGGGGGGGGGTGTTGATTCCGCTTCTCTAGCCGCCAACAACCGTTCTAGGTTCCTGCTGTCGCTGATCAACCCGCACGACAAGCAGAACAGCGAGCAGATGATCGCCATGGGGCTGAACCTGCTGACGGTGGCGCTGGAGGCGGGCGGCGCGGCGATCGGCGAGTACGGGCTCCTGTTGCCGCTCGTCAAGAACGAGCTGGCGCGCAGCGTCGTCAGCCTCGTGGCCGGCACCGAGTACCACAAGGCGGCCGTTCTCGCCGCCGCCTACCGTCTCGCCTTCCTCCTCTTCGAGACCTTGAGGGCTCACCTCAAGTTCCAGCTCGAGCTCTTCTTACAGAAGCTCGTCAAGGTCGTCTCCTCCGAGCAGGTGCTCCTCGTCCCCCCCCCTCCCCCCGGCCGCAAGGCCCCCGCCGAGCTGCCGCGCGTCGTCGTTGTTGTTGTTGTTAATTGCCCCGAAAGGAGCAGGCAGTGTCAGATCTTCATCCCTGCGTCGTCGTGCCAGAAGAGCAGGCAGGCTCCTCTGGGCGTATCCACAGGGACTGCCCGCGAGTGGGACGTTGGTCACTGGGGCTGGTGTGGCCCAGCGGGATCCCAGGTCCAGGGTGCGGGAACCGACAAGTCAGGCGCTGGGCCTGGCCACGGTCCTTGACGGAGGGCCCCTCCCACTTGGCACCCCCGCGCGTCGTCGTTTGCAGTCTCGAATCACGTACGAGCAGAAGGAGATGGCGCTGGAGACGCTGGCGCAGCTCTGGCGCATTCCCGGTCTGGTCACGGAGCTGTTTCTCAACTACGACTGCGACCTCTACTGCAGCAACCTCTTCGACGACCTCACGAAGCTGCTGTCGAAGAGCACCTTCCCCCTCAGCGGCCTCCACTCCACGCACCTCCTCTCTCTAGACGCCCTCCTCACCGTCGTCGACGACATCGACCTCAACTGCCTGCAGCGCGCCTCCGGTGTCGCGCCGCGTCGCCGACGGCTCGACTCGACGGCCGCGCGCGCTCTGGGCGCCGACGCGGCCCTGGAGTTGCCAGTGGCCAGCGGCTTCGTCGCCGGCCGCGCCGTCGACTGCCCCGTCGACAAGACGACAACGGCGGCGGCGGGGACGCGCACCGCCACGTCCGCAGCTGCCGAGGTGCCAACGCTCCAGCAGCTGATTAGCGTCAAGAAACAGAAGCAGATCCTGGCCGAAGGCACGTGGAGATTCAACCAGAGTCCTTCCAAAGGTGCCTTTTCGTGCGGTGCCATTTCAGGGAGGCTTGGAACACGTCGGTTCCATCCGGTTTAGGCATTGCGTACCTGCAGGAGCAGGGCATGCTGCGCACCCCTTTGGTGCCTGACGAAGTGGTCAGCTGGCTGAAGGTCAACCGCCGGCTCGACAAGAAGAAGATCGCCGACTACATCTGCAGGTCGGTTTTCGTCGAGGTCGATCCTTTCCGCGCTGCTCGGCGGCAATAGTTGCTCGGCATTCGACGTTTAGTCGGAAGAACGCCGAAGTGCTCAAGGCGTTCATCGGCGCGTTCAACTTCGAGAACCTGCGCATCGACGCGGCGCTGCGTCTGCTGCTCGAGACGTTCCGTCTCCCAGGAGAGGCGGCCGAGATACAAATGGTCGTGCAGCACTTTGCCGGTACGTTCCCCTACTCTCCCCGCCCGCCTGACTGACCCAGAGCGCGCTAGAGCGAGCCCTTGCAGAGCACTGGTTCGCTTCGAATCACGAGCCGTTCTACCATAGCGACGCGGCCTACACGCTGTCTTACGGCATCATCATGCTGAACACGGACCAGCACAACCCCCAGGTCCGTGTCTGTCCGCTGGCAGCCGATGGGCTAGACTCTACCTGACTTGGGCGTCTTTGGCAGGCGCTGCGCAATCAGCAGCCCATGACGCTCGACTGCTTCCGTCGCAACCTGTCCGGCTGCAACGGGCCGCGTGGCGACTTCGACGCCGACATGCTCGACGAGATCTATCACGCCATCAAGTACGCGTCGCGTCGTCTCTTGCGCGGCCAGTGGCGTCTTGCTCCGTTTGAGAGAGGACGAGATCGTGATGCCGTCGGAGCAGTCGGGCGTCGTCAAGGAGAACTACCACTGGAAGATGATGCTCCGCAGGGCGGACGAGGGCGGCGAGGACGCCGCCTACATCAGGGCGCCCGTGGGCCGGTTCGACCGCGAACTCTTCACCATCGTTTGGGGACCCACCGTCGCCGCGTTGTCATTCGTCTTTGAGAAGTCCGAACAGGACGTTGTACTCCAGGTG
The DNA here is from genome assembly GCA_030248085.1 of Paralinhomoeus sp. GSCO2_6. Classification (NCBI taxonomy): domain Eukaryota; kingdom Metazoa; phylum Nematoda; class Chromadorea; order Monhysterida; family Linhomoeidae; genus Paralinhomoeus; species Paralinhomoeus sp. GSCO2_6. The sequence goes on along the minus strand of JASAMY010002029.1, from coordinate 34,094 downwards.
CCGCCCGCACGCGCCCGCCCGCCCGCGCGCGCGCGCGCGCGCACGCACGCACGCACGCACGCACGCACGCACGCACGCACGCACGCATGCACGCACGCACGCCGGCCGCCTCTTCAGAAGTCGCTGTCGGGTTTTCGCAAGTGCGCCTCGATCGCGGCGCATTTCGGCATCAGCGACGTCTTCGACAATCTGGTGATCAGTCTCTGCAAGTTCTCCACCCTGATGTTCTCGCTGAGTGGGGGCGGCTCGGACGGCGGCGGCGCGACGCCGTCTGGCGGGCCGGGGGCGGGCGGCGCGTCGGCGGCGGATTTGGGAGGAGTGAGCGGCGGCGCGTCGTCTGCGCGCGCCGACGGCCGCGTCGACTCGGAGTGGGCGAGCCAGGCGGTCGTCCGGACGGCCATCCGATTTGGCGAGCAGCCCAAGGCGCAGATGGCCTGCCGGGCCGCCTTCCAGTTGGTGCACGAGAACGGCGACATACTCAAAGAGGTGCCGGCCGCTTCTTTCGCCTTCTCTCATTTGCTTTTTTGAGCGCGGCGTCGTGCGCGTTTCCTAGGGCTGGAAGAACGTGCTCGACTGCCTGCTGACGTGGTTCCACGCGCGCCTGCTGCCCAGCTCTCTGACGGAAGTGGAGGACTTCGTCGACCCCAAAGGATGGATTTCCATCGCGAAGAAAACCACCGCTCCCAAGGCAATGCATGCTTGTTGTTTGGCTAGCTGATCCTATTGGGCCGCGACTGCAGAACCAGAAGGCGGAGAGCGGCCTCTTCAGCCAGCTCGTCCTCTACTTGGGCGGCAGCGGCGGCGACTCGCGCGACCCGCGCGTGCCCACCGCCGAGCAGGAACTGGCGCTGCAGGTGTGTCCGTCCCACTGCGCAACTTGCTTCCTGCCGATACGCTCGTTACAGTGTAGTTCGACTCACACGTGCAATGTACTGCGAAAAAGTGCATTTTTATTGTGGGCGCGCTATGCGAAGAAAAAAAAGTTGCGCGACGTGTAGGCGGCGGCGGAGGTGGTGGCGGAGTGTCGTCCCGAGCAGTTGGTGGTCGACTCCAAGTACCTGACGGACGGCGCGTTGGACGAGCTGATGAAGGCCGTCGTGCTCGCCTCCGCCGCCATCATCGCCACGGACCCAGCGCCCGTAAGACGCGGCCTGCATCGTCTTTTCGCTGTTTATTTGACTGGAGATTGGGTTACTGTAGGTTCTGTACGAGTTCGCCGAGACGTCGCTGGTGTTCTTCCTGGAGTTCATGATCGCCGTGGCGCTCGAGAACAAGGACCGCCTGCCCATGTTCTGGACGAACGTCAAGTGGGTGATGCCACCCCCGCCCATTGCGTCGCGACCGCGGTAGGTATTGGGTGTCCGCTCGCTTAGTCGACACTGTCGACTGCTGCTCAACGACTACCCAAAGAACGAGTTGCTGCTCGAGCGCGTCGTGGTGGGCCTGCTGCGACTGACGAACCGGAATCTGTTCCGCATGAAGGACGACATCTCGGACGAGGTCCTCCAGTCGCTCGCCATGCTACAGGTGCCCCAGACGGCGCATGCGTTCACCCGCTGATCCCCATCACTGCCTGCTGCAGTCTCTCTCGCCGGCGGCGACGATGCGACTGGCGCGCCAAGTGGCCTACGGCCTCCACGAGCTGCTGCGCAACAACTCGGCCAACGTGCACAAGCAGCACCACTGGAAGGTGCTCTTCGCCCTGCTGGAGGCCTGCGGCGCCGCAGCGTTCGCCAAGACCGCCAAGGTGAGACTCGCTCTCTTCTGCAGTTCAGCTCACAAGGCCAGCTTTCAGTTTCGCAAGACGGCCAGCGGCGCCGCGGCGGACGACATGGGCAGCGTGCCGTCGAAGGGCTACGCGTCCGACGACCGCGGCTACACGTCGGACACGGAGCTGACGAAGGCCGGCTCTCCCAGTCGCGCGGCGCGCTGGGCCTCCGTGCGCACCATGCAGCAGCAGGGCGTCGACAGCGGCAGCGCCGAGTGGATCTGCGTCGACCATCCCTCCAGCGCCGACGTCGACGCCACCGGCTCGGCCGCCACCGAGCGCCCTCCGGCCGCCGCTGCGGCGGATGAGGCGAACAACGCGCCATTGTTTCCCTACGAGCAAGCGGCCTTGGTTCTGCACGCGAACCTGAGCCGTCACGACGCGGTCGCCTATCTCAAGTGCTGCGAGACGCTCTCCTTCCTCATCCGCGACGCGGCGCACATTACGCCCGAGAACTTCGCCGCCTGCGTCCACTGCCTGCGCGCCTTTGTCGAGGCCGGCCTCAGCGGCGGCAGTCGGCGCGGCGTCGCCTTCGCCGCCGACGCCGACGAGCAGCAGCAGCCGCAGGCCGGCGGACGGCGCCAGAAGAAGACGGAGAAAAAGTTGACAATGGGCGGTCGAAGGAAGCGCGGCGACGCCGAGGAGAAGCCGCTCGTCGGCCAGCAGACGGCCTCCGCTGACGAGGACGCCGCGACGCCGTCCGCTACTTCCCTGAGTGACCGATACCAACAGGTGCGCTAGCCGTCCTGCCAGCGTGAGACGAGGCTGGGCCTTCCTTTCTTTTTCCAGACCGCGCACCAGCTAATCGACCTCTGTCACACGCTGCACGTCAAAGGGGGCCTGATCTTCAGCAGCTGGGCCGAGTCGGGTAGGTGCTCGCGCCAGCTGGGGGTGCCTTTCGCGTCGCATTTGGGCGGGCGGCGTTGGTTGCAGACGCGACGGTGAACGCCAGCGCGGCGGCGCTGTGGGAGACGTGCTGGCGCCCGCTGCTCCAGTGTCTGGCGCGCCAGTGCTGCGACTGCCGACGCCACGTGCGCACGCAAGCGCTCAACTATCTCGTGGTGCGTGCGTCGTCGGACTTTGGGACCACCCGGACTGCTCGTGTGAGAGGAGAAGAGTCGGCCGGTTCAGCGCGCCTTCCTGGTGCACGACCTGCAGTCGCTGGAGTCGGCCCAGTGGGAGGACTGCTTCGCGCGCGTCCTCTTCCCGCTGCTGGGAGAGCTGCTGGAGAACGTCTCGCCCATGGACCCGCTGGGCGTCGAGGACGCCCGCGTGCGCGCCATGCAGCTCGTTTCCAAGGTCCTGCTCAACCACCTGGGGTGCGTCGGCGTCGCCGCCAGCCCTGCCTGCGTTCTTCGCCCGAACTGCGCGCGCTCGTCCAACGTAGTCCGCTGAGCGGCTTGGCGTCGTTCGGCGCGCTCTGGACGACGCTGCTCGACTTTATGGACCGCTACCTGCACTCGGACCGCAGCGACCTGCTCTCGGAGGCGATTCCCGAGTCGCTCAAGAACATGCTGCTTGTCCTCGACAACACCGGCACGTTCGCCGCCGTGCCCCAGCTGAGGCAGCTCACCAGAGGTGAATGTCAGAACACTCCTCTGAACCACCGAACTTGTCCAAAGTCCAGCCAGCCGTGCTGTTCTAGACCGGCTCGCGGCGTTTCTGCCGGCCCTCTTGGACGAGGTCTTGCCGAGCGAGGTCGCGCCAGCGGCGGTCGAGGCGGCGGCGCCTTCCGTGGAAGCTGCGGCTGAGTTGGAGGCGGTGGTTGTGCACAGTGCCAGCGAGCCGCCGCTTCCCCTCGACCCGGCCGCGCCAGCAGCGCAGATGCCGGCGCAGCACCAGTCGCCGCCGGTCCTCCTCCAGCAGGCGCGTCTGCCTGCCTGGCACACGTTGAAAGGGGGGAGGGGGCGGCGCTAGGCTGGGTTCATAGGGGTACAGATACACTAGAAGTAAAACCATTGGCTACCCACAAAGGTTCTCTGCTGCCAATGAAATGGACGTTCCTTCCGTCGTTCAGATTTTCTTTCACCCACCAGCGGCATCCTCGCTGCCGGCACGACAGCCGAACCCCTGAGGAAGCGAGCTGGCACCAACAGAACGGCGATATATGTGATCCTTCTTTCTCTAAAGTTCTATTTCTTTGTGCTCTGTATTTCTCCGGTCCATATGTATGCGTCGACTGTCGAGTGAGAAACGCTATAAAGGTGAACGAATGTTGAACATTGAGACTGCCGTAAAACGTCAATTCGTGGCGCCCCTTGGCTGCTGTCGTATGTGCGACAGTGCAGCGCGTTGAAGAACGCAAAGCGATCTGTGCGCGTACAAATGCGTGACAAGGCAAGGAGTGCGTGCGTGCCGTCGATGGCGCTGGACAGTCGCGGTGGATAGAAGCGAGTTGCGTGCACTTGCTGCGTTCGGCAACGGCCATGGAGACAAAACAGGCGCCAGCTGGGACGGGGAACGAATCACAAGACGAGCGAGCGTCAACGAGTGAGGCGGCGAGGACTGGACGAGGCAAGCCACAGTGAGGCGATCAGGAGAAGAGGTCCTCAGTCGTCTTGTCCGTGTCCCAGCCGCAGCAGCTGAGCGCTGACAGCGCCCTCTCCTGCAAGGCCACACACATCGGACCTCCACCCTCTGCCCAGCAGCGGAGATGCGCTGCTCACCGAGCTGACGCCGAAGTCTTGGATCTGCTTGAGTCGCTTCTCGAAGTCGGCATCGCGGTCGCCGGGCGCGCCCGCGTACGTCTGCGCCCAAAAGCGGGCGGTCGCCTGCAAGCGAGGCTCGTCTACCATTGCGTGAAGAGAGTCGTTTGCTCTCGCTCTCTCTCTCGCACCTGGAATAGTTGAGGGTTGTTGAGCTGCTGTTTGGCCACGACAGCGTCCTGAAAGGGGGCGCCTCGGTCTCTGGGGTGGGTGGGTTGGGTGTGGGGTGGAAACCTGGGGATCCTTGGGCTCCGGGGAACAGAGGAGCGCCTGGATACTCAGCAGAACCGTCCTCAGAGTCATCGAAGCCGCCCTGCGCAGGCGCCGGTTCCAGACGGAGGCTCGCGACGCTCGACACATCCAAGTTCACCGACCACTGATCCTTGAGGATGTCCAGGCAAATCGTGCCCGTCTGCGAGCTCACGTTCGGGTGCCAAATCCTCGTCACGAACTTTACCTGGACAACGACCCTACTCATGCAAAGGTTGAAGGAATGTGTGAGGCACGGACCACGGGAGGCTGGAAGGGGTAGTTGTCGGGTATGGTGACGTCGAGTAGGTAGTTGCCGCCCGCGTAGCACGTGTCGGGCGGCCCCTTAATCGAGCCCTCCAACTTGAACAGGTTCGACGCGTCCGAGCCCACAGCTAGACAGATACCCGTCTCCATAATCTGCGCGTGCAAACCGGTACAGCGACAGGAGGACACGAGATACAAAAAAAAAAGCGCCACAAACTTCCTGACTCGTGACGACTTCCTTGAACTCCCTCTGGAGTCGCTGCATTGCTATGTTTGCCATGTCTGAAGCAGGCGTCCCGCCTCTGCGAGCCAGAAAAAAAGCATGTACGTTGTGCTGCTGAAGGCTGGTGCTAATAGGTTTCCGGGACGACGCAGTGGCCTCTCGCACAGCGTTGCACGATTTATTCCGCGATCTCGGCGTGACAGCCAGACGACGGCAACGGTGCCGACAGGCAGCATCGAACGGTAGGGCGGTCAGCTGGTCGCCTGTCAGTGCCGCGAGCGGACGACGCGCGTGGGACCGACGGCAACGAGTCTCCTGCCGCTGCACAGTAGCGTGGGCGCGAGTCGAGGAGAACACCAACAGCAACAAGCACGTGTGGTGAACGGATGGCATTCGGACACGGACGGACAACGGTGCAATACCACGCTCTAGGGTTCAGCAGCAGTTGGCCAGGTCACACACACTTCCCTACGGTACCGGCGCGGCCGCGGGGGGGGGGGGGAGCGAGGCGAGGAGTGGGAATGAATGGTCTAAGCGCTGCCCCACCGCTACCGTACCTCAGCGGCGGTGCGTGCAGCGCCGACAAGACCGGTCGACCGCCGCAGCACGCCACCAACCAACCACAGCGCCAACGTACGCGCCGCGCACGCGCAGTCTGCACACACACGAGCAGGCTTGGGCAAAACAATTCTCGTTCTTCAAGCAACTTTCTTTTTTGTTGCCCAAGCCCACGCACGAGTCAAAGGTGCCAACGTGAGTCGCCGACAGATGGAGAAAACAACAACAACCGAAGAACACTCTCAGTGGAGACGCTCCACTGCGTTGGCAACGCGAACTAGTGGGCGGCGCGACATCACTCTCTAAAGCGCGTCTCTCCTGCACAGAGCTAGCAAATCAGAACTGCGTCGACTGCGTGTTGCTTGTTCGACCCGCGGCGACATAACGAGCAGTTCCTGAACAGGCGCAGTGAGAAAAATTCTGAAGGGGTGCGCGAGCGCGCTCCAGAGCAGTACCGGGCGCGGACGAGAGAAATCGGCGCCATCCGTCGGCGAGTTGGCGCGCCAGCCTCGCGTGAGCCACGTCGGCGGGCGGGGCGAGCACGGGACAGACGTTCGCGAGCACCGGAAGCATGAAGCGGATCGCCTGGCCGTCGGCGCCTCGCATCAACACCTCTGCGGCGGCGGCCGCCTCTCCGCAAGAGGCGACGACGTCCTCTTCTCCTGCCGCACGGGAGCCCCCGTCCGCCTCTCCGCTCAGGTCGACACCCTCGCCAGCGGCCGAAGCAGCCAAGCTGCCGTCGAAGCCGAATTCAAACTCGCCGACGGCGCCCACGGTGTTGGAGTCGCCGAAAAATTCAACAGTCGGCGGCGACGCGTCGTCGTGGGAGGCGGTGGGATCCGAAATCGCAGCGTGGCTATCGTCCGTCTCGACAGCCGCCAGATGGTGGTCCGCCGACACGGGAGCGATGGCGTGGTCGTCACCGTCCATGGCGTCGCCGACCGGCGCGGCGGCGATGGTACCCGTAGAATCATGAGGAAATGTCTCGTCTGCGGCGGCGGCGGCAACCGGATGCGAGGAAGGCACAGAATGATCAGCGGTGGGGGTCGAGGGAGACGCGTCGTCCTCTAGGTCGGTGACGGCAACGACGCCGCTCGCCGCGCCTGGCACGGGCAGGCCGTTGGAAGGCGGCAGGGCGGGCGCTCGCGCGGCTGCCGGGCCAGGACTCAGCGCCGCCGTCGACGAGGCGGACGAGGAGGAGCCGAACTTGCCGGCGGTGCGGCCGCTCGCGACGGAGGCCCAGGACGGCCTCGAGTTCGTCGCCTGCTCGACCTGCTGAACGGCCGACGGCGAGGCGGTGCCGTCGGAGGCGGCTGAGCCGGCCGTCTGAACAGTCAATGGCGGAAAGGCGTCGTCGACGGGGACGACACCGGCAGACGCGTCCGCGTTGAGGGGACGCGCGGAGGGCCGCGGCTCGGCCGACTTGCGCCGCGCCGTCAGCAACTCGGAGCGACCGCCGCCGCTCCGCGACGTCTCTCGGATCGAGCGGCCAGCGGCACCGGAAAGCGGCGTTCGAGGCAGTGGCGGCTTTGCGCCGCGACTGTCGAACGCGCCGCCGTAGCAGAGGCCGGCCGCGGTGGAGCCGCGCGAATGCGGGGGACTGACGACGGAGGAGGGACAGGACGAGGGCGGCGGCGGCGTCTTGGCCCGGCCGCGAGGAGGCGCCGCGCCGGCGCGCGCCGTCTGGTCGAGACTGTTGCGCCAAGTCGCCGCCTTGCCTTTGCCGCGCCTCGAGACCACGGGAATGAAGTCTCCGTCGTTGTTGGCGCCGCCGGTCGGCAGGTCTGCGTCGCTCCCGTAGAACTCCAGATCTCGTTCTTGACTCTTGCCAATAGACTCTTGCGATTGTGCAGCTGCGGAGTCGGCGGCGTCTGCGACGGCGTTCGCAGTCCTGTCGGCCGGGGCATCCGCTTCGCCGCTGGCCAAGCTGACACTGGAGGAGTCGGAGCGTTTGGCGGCGGTCGAGGCGAGCTCGACGTCGGCATTGGACGCGGATCGCGACGTCTTCTTCTTCTCCTTCTTGTTGGCGGCGTTGCAGCCCCCAGACGGCGACTTCGCAGCCGCGGCCGTCGCCTCGGAGCCGGCCTTCAGCGCGCCGCTGCCCTCCACGTAGGCCACGAGATTGTCGACCGACTCGTCCCCGCGGAAGCCTGCCGACAGTACACGACTCCATAAAACTCTGCACGTACAGCACTTAACGAAACCGCGAGCCAACCGCAACCTTCAATCGTGGACGCGCTCGCCACGATGGACGACACCGCTTTGCCTCGCTTGGGCTTGTGTCGCTGCGACTGCGACTGGCCGCCGGGGAGGTCGGCTGTGGGCGGAGCCGTCATCGTCTCGATCTCGCACCGACCCTTGCCGCGCGTCGCCCAGTCGTCGCGCGGCGCGTTTAGCGGCTGCATCTCCTGCACCGTGTTGACGGCCGCCACGTGCCTCATGTTCCCCGCGTACGGCTCCTCCAGTCTGAAGAGCGAGCGGCAAACTTGCGCGACAGCCGAAACGAGTCGCGCCGCGAGCACTGCTCACTCACAGGGCGTAGGGAAATCTCCCGTCGGCGTGGGCGTCGCGACGCGCCTTCTCCTCGTCCTCCTCCAAGGCGGTGCCGCCCAGAGTGACGTTGTCGGTCAGCAGACGAAAGGCGTCGTCCCCGTCGTGAGTCGCATCCGCCAACTAGACAGGCAGCAGTTTCGAAGGCCCATCATCACCCAGGAAGAGAGAGGACAGTACCCTGTCGCGCGGCTGATGAGGTATAAACTCCTGGAAGGTGGCGATTGAGTCGACGGCAGCGGAAGGCGACGTGGCGGAGGCGGCCGGCAGCCCCTCGCTGTGGGAGCCCTTCGCTTTCGACCTTTGAGCGGACATGCCGCCGAACGTGTTCCTCTTCCGGCCGAGACGGTGCAACGGCTTGCCGCCGATCAGCGCCAGCGCCTCCAGCTCTGCAAGCGACACGCTCGCGTCCACTGGACGAGAAGAGACGCAGAGCGGTGACGAAGGACGTACGCTCGCAGCGCCTGTCTCGTCGGTCGCGCTCTCGGTCGGCGTCGCGCAGGCAGTAGGAGAGGAGGCGCTGCGTGGAGTTGCTCAGCGACTTCGAGGAGACGCCGCCGCTGTGCAGCGTTCGTCCCTCGGAGCTGGGAGCGCCCTGGGCGGTTGAGCACTGGCCCTCGACGGCGCTGTTGACGTTGCTCTCGGACGTCGACCGGTTGTAGCGCGGCTTCGCGGCCGCCGCCAGGAAGGAGTCGAGCTCGGCCTCGTCGAAGTCGCTCAGCGCCGACGGCGACAGCTCTCCCAGAGGCGACCTTCGACTCGCCACCTGCTCTCTACTGCCGCTGCTCACCACCGCCGACGCTGAGGCCGAAGGCGGCACAGCGTCGACGCGGCGTTGCGAAGATGCCGACAAACCCTAGAGAATGGTAGCATGGGAAGGGGCAGGCAAGCAACGCGACGACCCGAGCTCCCAGAGGCAACAATCGTCGACCACACCACACCTGCTGGACCGCTGAGGCACAATCGGTAGCGAAGCCAGGACTCGCCGGCTCCTTAGAGAGCGACATGGAGGGCGAGCGCCTGCGCCGCGCCGCGGCTCTGACTCATTCTGTCCGGAGCAGCGCCGAGCGCTTCCTCACAGCCACAACGAATAGTACGCTCTCTCTTCTTCAACCAACCGAACCGACACCGCACACTGATTCTTCAGGAACTCCGGAACAACAGCGATGTTGAAAACGACTTTCCAAATTCCAACTTGGCATACTGTAACCGTAATCGAACGTCATTAACGCAAAACAACAGTATGGTTTGAAAAACATTACTGTATAATTTTGAAACGGTGCCTTATGGAAATATGAATCCGGTATTGGTCAAGAGAACTGTAGGCAAACGAGCATATTTGCATCCATGTTTGGTGTATGTTCCGTTTCGCTAAGACGTCAGTCTCATAACCGTTCGCCACAACAATGTACGTATGAACCTTCCTTTACTTATCACTACTAAGTGCACGACGCCTCACTGAACGAGCAAATAACTGGAGGCAAGCTGCGAGCGGCAAGCTCTTGGCGCTTGTGCAGTGTGGTGGTGACTCTGGTGCGTGAGTTCGTTGCGAGCGTCGTGCGCAGCTCATAAAACCAACCGGTTTACTCAGTGCAAAAACGCAGCGCAGGCAGAGCTAGACGCTAGTCGACTGGTGACGCGACCGAGAACGCAACGCAACGAGAACGAACAATAGCCCTACTGCAAAGGGTGCTAGTGCCAGTGCTAGAGAGGTGGCTTGTGGGTCGGACGGATTGTCTTCATCCCTTGAGCGAGGACATGCCGGCCTTCATCACCTCGTCCACTAGCAGAAGATTCGTTGCGATCACGCAGCTGAACGGCGGTGCCAGGCGCGTCGCCACGCACGCACGCACGCACGCACGGGGGGGGGGGCGAGGAACCGACCAGGAGCTGATCATGTTGCGCTTGACGACAACGTTGTCGTAGATGCCGCGCTCCGCGGTCACGATGGGCTCGCCTATAGCGCGCGCGCGTGCATCCTCAACACTCGAAAACCTCCAGGCGCAACAGACCGCTGTCGACGTCGAGGCCGACGAGCGTCTTGGCGGCCGCGTACTCCTCCTGGAGTTTGACGAGCGCGTCCTGCGCGTCGAAGCCGCAGTTGGCGGCCAGCGTCTTCGGAATCACCAGCAGCGCGTTCGAGAACGCCTGGCAAATGGTACGCACAGTACAGAAGAAAGCAACTCCTGAACGAGTGGCGCACCTGGACGCCCAGCCGCGCCTTGCCCTTGACGGTGTGCTTGAGCGCGTCCAGCTCATGGGCCGCGGCCACTTCGAACGCGCCTCCGCCGCCGATCAGTGCGCCGTCGTCGAGCGCGTTCTTCGCTGCGCGCAGGCCGTCGTAGACGGCGTCCTTGATCTGCGTGATCGTGAACTTGTTGGGGCCCTTGATCAGCAGCGTCACCGACTGCGGATGCTCGCACTGCTCCACGAACGTGAACTTGTCCTCGCCCTAGACCATCAACCGGTGGAGTCGAGCACACGCCTCTAGGCCTGCCTGGACGACGACGCACCAGCACGTGCTCGTAGACGAGGCCCGCCTTGCCGAGAACGTCGGCGCTGAGGTCGTCGGTGGAGTTGACCGCCTCCCCGCCGCACGCGAGCGTCAGACGCTCCATATTGCGGCGCTTGGCGCGGCGCAGAGCGACGATGCCGTTCTGGGCGAGCAGGTCGAGCGAGGGCGGGTCGATGCCCTTCTGGTTGATGAGAACGAAGCCGCGCTCCTTGCCGTCGGCCGCGCTCGGCTTGTCGCAGACGAGTCGCTTGAGCTCGACGATCTTTGCCACGCGCTCCGTGATGAACTGACGTTCGGCGTCCAGCAGCTTTTCCCGCTCCCCTGCCGACTTGTAGAAGAAGCCGGCGTTCACCTCGCTGCAAAGAGCCGCGACAACTCGTCCCAGTGCGCGCAGGAGAAGAACGGATGTCTGCTACAGAGCGAGCACGGACGCACGCACGTTTTCTCAAACTCGAGCGAGATGTTGCACGTGAGGATGAAGGCGTTCTCGACGCGCTTCTTCATGTCGGGGTGGCGGGCGCCGTGGTCGAGCACGAGGCCGCGCACCAGCGTCGTCTCCATGTCCGTCCGGTGCTGCATCTCCATCAGCTCCACCATGTGCAGGTCCAGTGGCTCGCCAGGCCGCTCGATCGCGAACACCGCGTCCACCAGGCACTGGAGAAAGATGCGAATAGGCGTGGCCACAGGGCGGGCTCCCCCCTCCCAACCGACCTCGGTGAGGTGGTCTGCGAGCTGTGGATGGAGCTTGGTGCGCAGCGAGGTGCGCACCACGTCGACCATGGTCTGGCGGTCGGCGCGCATGTCCTTCGGCAGCTTCCACTCGTCCAGCAGCTCCAGCACGCGCCGCTGAGCCAGCTCGTAGCCCTCGACAATGAGGCGCGGGTGCAGGCCCTGAGAGCTCGCGCGTACCACCACCCCGGGGGTCAACCGCCGCTGAACGGAGCGCCCACCTACCTCGGCAACGTAAAGCTCGGCCTGACGGAGAAGTTCGCCGATCAAGAGTATCGTCGACGTCGTCCCGTCGCCCGTGATGTCGTTCTGCGCCGTCGACGCCTTGGCAATCATCGAGGCGGTAGGGTGTTGAATGGACTAGAACGGCGAAAAGAGTAATAGCAAAGTGATCTGACCACAAAGAAACGACACTACCATTTCGTGCAAGAGGACGTTGCCGTCCTTGGTCAACTTTATGTCGCCCGCGCCACTGACCAGCCTAAAATTCCCCCCGGAAATAAAAGCCAGAGAACGAAAAACGCCTGTAATTCTGCCGACATTTTCAGTGTTCCTTTGGGTCCGAGGTTGGTGCGCATGACGTCTTGCAGGCCGCGCGCGCCGCTGATGTTCAGCTCGAGCGCGGCTGCGGCACGCGCCAACTCTGCCTTGGGGTTGAGGCACACCACGTTCGACATCCCGACTTGTTGGCCGCCGAGTCGTTGACTGGAACTCGCGACCACCGACGCCGCGCGACACTTCACCGCTTTGACAGTGACACACACACGCACAAACGGCGTTAAATAAAACACACGACCAACACGACCAACACAAGCCTAAGCCGAAACCTAAGCCTAAGCCTAAGAATAAGCCTAAGCCTAAGCCTAAGCAAAAGCCTAAGCCTAAGCCTAAGCAGAAACCTACGCCTAAGCCTAAGCAAAAGCCTAACCCTAAGCCTAAAGTTTTGGTCGTGGTGGTCGTGTTGGTCGTGTTGGTCGTGTGTTTTAGTTTACGCCGCACAAACCCCTTCTGACTTTTGGGTTCCGTGCCGATACGCCACAGCGGATACGCCACGTGTGCCGATACGCCACGGATACGCCACTCGCATGCACGCATTCGCTATGAGACCCTAATAATTTGAATTCGACTACGCTTAGACTTGCCCAATAATAGCGATGTAATAACGACTAAGGAGTCAGTACGATACGGAACTTTAGAATTGTTTCCTTGGAAGAGAGATGAAAGTTGCTGCGAAAGTTCAGTGGAAAAGTTGGTCAGATCTACCGAACCGATGCCACCAGCAAGTGAACGTCTCATGCGCTTACCTGAATCGAACAAGTACACAGCGCGTGCGTGTTTGTATGTGTTGTATGTCCAACTAGCGCGCGCTCACGCGCTAGGTCGCGCGCCGCAATAGCCGCTCGGTGCATCTTTCCATGCTCGGTGCATGCTGGGTGACACTCGCAGTGCGCACGCAGACGGACGCTGCTGACCGATACTCGCTGTGCCGCGGTTTTTAAAACTGGCTGTCAAAATGGTCCATTTCGGCTGGGAGTTGGAGGGGATTGGAGTCACTCTTGACGTTCAGGTTCCGCAGCGTCATGATGGTCGAACCACGCTTCAGCACGAGCCGGTGGGGGAAGGGGGGTAGGTAGCCTGGTCGTGTCAAATTACACAAGTATATACTCGGCAAGCTCAGCGACGCCGTCTTGACGAGAGTTTCTGTTCTGACCAGTCTTCCAGCGCTCGCCCCAACGCCCTGGCTGAGGTCATCTCACGTCCGTCGCCGACCGGAGCTTGGTCGTTGAAGCGGTTGTCGTCGACACTAAAACAGGGGCGAACGCCGGTCTCTGACTCTGCCGGTTCGTTGATTTCGGCAGGCCTAAACAGGACGTAGACGTGGTCGACCTCAGCATCGTGTTGCCGAGCCCGTCGTCACTACTGCTGCCGGCGAGCGCCGGTGGCGGCGGCGTCGCTGGCTTCGTCAGGGTGGCTGGCTGCCCCAGCGGTGCGGCCGATGCGGCCGCCACCGACTTCTGCGCTTTTTTTCCATTTGGTCCGTCTGTCGCCAGCCCATATCAGTGTTCTTAGCGCGACGCGATACGGTCTGGAAACGGACCTGGTACCCCGCAGGGGCAACTGCCTACTCTGAAAGCAAAAAGTGCGACTTCGCCTAGCCTGCCGCGATTGCCGCAGCCGCCGACCGAGAGGTATGCGCTTTCTCGCGACGTCGCAAACCCTCCAGAACACTTCGCACGTCGTCTCGCTTCCATGTATCGCGCGGCGCGCGATGGCTGCTTCGCTTCATTATTCTAACTAGCCGTTGCTCATCGACTGTTCAAGTCGATTGCAAAATAACCACCAAATTGGCAGAAAAATTCGAACAAACAAGCGAGAAAGTATGCAAATATGCAAGTTGTACCGTAGGTAACTTTTAACACTGTCGCATTTCCGTCGCATTTCTTGTCGCACTTCCGTCGCATTTCTTGTCGCATTTGGTCGATTTGTCGTATATCCCGTGGCGTATCGGCCCGACGGCGACTTGGCGACTTCGACTTTTGCGTAAATGCGCGTTCGCTTTTTCGTAGGCGTAACTTTTGCAAAAGAAGGAAAGAAGCACAACGTCGTTGGGCCTCGATTCGCATGTAACGAGTATCTACTCCCCGAGCAGTCTCCCGAACAAGTCTCAATGAGGATGGCCGAAGCATCCAACACCCTGGACGCGTACGCTACTGGACATTGACATCGTAGACCCATTCAATGGCATAGCGCACAGAAGATTCGTCGTCATGTAGGTACATATACCCGAATGGTATTCCACTTCTTCTCGGTCTGCGTTTCTCGCGTACTCAAGGTCACTCGGGACATACACGCACTCAACACGCTGGCGTTTTGGTTATGTTTCTTCGATGAGCTTGTGGCGCGGAGAGAGTTTGGCATTAGCCGCGAGCAGGAGTCTTTGGGCCAGCAGTCGGCAGGACTCGTCGGCGTCGGTGCGCACGAGGCGCTCGATCCAGGGCCGCGCGTCGACGAGCGCCGCGTGGAAGCGCAAACGCAGCACCGACGCCGACACCGACTCCACGACCGACAGGTAGCCGAGCAACGTGGCGCGCCGCACCAACGGCCGGGGGTGCTCCCTGAGCGGCCAGAGCACTCCCAACAGGTGCGTCGACACCTCCGGCAGGCGGAGCGACGTACGTCCGCAACGCACGTACGTCGCCAGCGTCTCCAGCACTCTGCAACGCGCATGCCAACTCGGCTGCGCTTGTCTAACTAGCGCCAATATACTTACTGCCTACGAGCATGCTACGCACTTGGCGAGTACGGCGTAGTCGCGGCCGACAAGGTCGACCTGCGAAAACTTCTGTCGGTCGTACTGGGAGACGAGATTGAAGTAGAATTCGTGCAGAAGGGAGGCGAACTCGTTGACGGTGGCGCTGGGCGTTGGCGGAAGTTGCGCTTGGTGGTGACGCTTCGTCTTCTCCAGCACACGGCTGTCGACAATTCGCTTCCACTCTGGCTCCGCTTCGTGGAGTCGACAGTCGCGCTGATTGGCTGGGGAGCGGCTGGTCACCAGGGCCGCCGCCGGCGATTCCACTGACACGGCCGACAGTCTGAGTGCGCCCTCGCTGAGCACGTCGAGCACTAGCACGCGCTGACTCAGCGTGTAGTTGGGCGCGTAGAACTGACGGACGAGGTAGCGCTCGAGTCTGAGCCGTCCGCGCACGAGCAGCGCGACGAGACAGCGCTGGCGCGTCGACTCGAAGTTCTCCAGTGAAAAGCGGTTCTCGAGCAGCAGCAGCTTCCTCGCCAGCTCCACCTCCAGGTCTCGAAGGCCCAACGAGTTGGCCGCGATGAATTTCTCCAACGAGTCGAAGCACACTCGGAACTTTTGGAAGTCCTCTCGCTCGAAGAGGCCGTCGTAGACGTCCCGTAGGTAGACGGGCGCCTTGGGAGCGCGGCCAATCTCTGGCGCGCCGTCGTCGGCCGCCGCGTCCCTCTCTTCCTCGTCCATGGCATACGGTGCGAATTCCTCGTCATCGTCGTCGTCACTGTCGAGCGTCACCGGTCGGCAAGCAGCCACGTCCAAATGGTCGTCCTGGTCACTCCTGTCGACCCCGATGAACTCGGCCACATTTTCTACTGCGTCGTCTTCGTCAGCGTGGAAGGGCCGCGCGCAGGCTCGCAGCTCCTTGACCACTGCGCTGTCGGTGTCGAGCTCGAAATCCAAAAGTCCTGGCGACTCGTCGTCGTTGTCAGCGGATGCGGTCGAAGACTGCGGGCCTGGTGCTGCGGGAAAGAGCTGGGTCAGGCATTCGGCCACGACCATTCCCTGTAGCCGCCTCTCTTCCTCCATACAGTTCAGGTGCGCTTGCATGCCTGAAACCGCAAATTCGACACCCTAAGCGGGGGCAGCGTAGGACCTAGTGGTAGAGAATCGGTCTCTCGCACGCATAGTTCTGGGTAGGATTCTTGATGAATACACTAAAACGAGTATTTCTCTAGCAATGGATTTTCTCGTGCGGTCGCTGCCCTAGATTACAGATCTTTCGAATGTCTTTGGCAGGGGCCATGACGACCTCCTAGCGTTGCGCCCAATCTAACAACAGCAACCTAAACGGTCGCAGGACAGCACCGACGGACCGTTCAAGAGGTGAACGACGACGTCCGCGTGCATCGACATCCGTTGGCGTTCGTCGATGGCGCTGCAGAAGATGAGAAGACTCCGACACAAATACATTCTCTTGCTCAGTGCCGAATTGATCAGGTCCGCCTCGTTCGCCCATCCCTTCATCAGAAGAATCGCCGTCTCCACCAGCAATTCCTTTCTCAGTTCGCCAGCCGACAGATAGTGGGCGATCTTCTCGGCGATTCGGTCGCCCGGCTCGCAAGTTTTCAAAAAGAGCAGCTTGTACGTGAGCAGGCGTTTCAACCAGTTGACACGCAGCACCGAGTTGCCTATGAGGCCGTCTAGCTGGCCCACTCTCGCAGCCAGCAGCACAGACGTCATGAGTCGCTCCTGGCGACTCGCGGCGCTGCCGACGGTGAAGAGGCGCTCACTGAGTCGCGTCCAGATGGCGGGCTCAGCGGACTCCGCCCGCTGCCTCAGCAGCCAGGGCACCAGCGCCGAGACGACGCCCTCCACACGGCCGTTGCAGGCCAGCTGGCACAAGAGCTCGGACGCGAACCGCAGGTCCACGTGTCGACCGGCGACGAGTCGTTCGTGGCACTCCGTCAAACTGATGCGCAAGGCAGCGGACAGCGCCCTCTCGTAGCACAGTTCAAAAGAAGCCGTCCCACTCGTGCAGTTGGCCACCCGGTCGGGAAGGGACACGAGCAGGCGGCGCGTTGCCTCCGCCTCCGTCACCGCGACTAAAACCGAGGCGCTTTTCATATACGTAGACTATCTCCT
The DNA here is from genome assembly GCA_030248085.1 of Paralinhomoeus sp. GSCO2_6. NCBI lineage: Eukaryota > Metazoa > Nematoda > Chromadorea > Monhysterida > Linhomoeidae > Paralinhomoeus > Paralinhomoeus sp. GSCO2_6. Next base: position 17,138 of record JASAMY010002029.1, on the reverse strand, counting down.
CACGTCAGACAGACCTTCGCCATTGGCGAAGCGCAGAAACAGACCGTCCAACCGTCCCAGCAATGTGCGTAGAATCGACAGGACTTTCTTGCTGCCGAACGCGTTGGTCTTTCGCAGCGCGTGCGTGAGCACCAGAAGGGCGTCCACGAGCGCGCCACCCAAGAAATAGGCGCCGACCAACTCGTTCCATTCCGAAGCCGTCAGCAAACTGCCGACGCTCTCGGAGACGACGCGCTCGAGCAATCGATCGCCGAGACGAACGAAGTCCGACTTGCTGAGGCGGGACGCGGACGATGTGATCCGTTCCAGCAAGGTCAGAATCGCGCCACGACCTCTCACCGTCGACAACTCCGACAGTAACAACTCAATGTCGGCCGTCATGCCTTCCCTGGCAGTCGACAGCCAAGCATCGGTTACAGCGCTGCTGCTGCACGTTTGATACAAGTAGCCGGCAACACCGAATGCCATCTGTCTACGTCGACACATTTCCACTGTTTTATCTCATTGGACAGCTCTCTGAGCAGACTGGCACCGTGGGAACGGGGGGGGGGGGGGGGGGGGGGGTTCCCCCCCCCCTTGCTGTTTTCCCCCCCCCCCCCCCCCCCCCCCCCCCCCCCCCCCCCCGCGTGTGGCCCCCCCCCCCCCCCCCGTTTGGTTTTGGTTTGGTTTTTTTGGGAGGCGCCAAGGTGTGTTTGGTTTTTTGTGTTTTGGCTTTTTGTTTTGGTTTTTGGGTTTTTTCCGCCCCCCCCCCCCTCCCCCCGAGGTTCCCCCCCCCCCCCCCCCCCCCCCCCCAGAAGCGCTCGGCCCCCCCCCGGTCCTTCCCGGTTCAGGTATGCGTGGGAACGACAACGGGCAGATCACGACAGGACCGGGCGCTTGGCCGCTAGCGGAAGTCGGGTCGGTTCTCGCGCACGACCATCTCGTGGTAGTGCATGTCCGAGTACTCGACCTCGTCCGTGGGCGCCTTCCGCTTGCGGTACTCCACCTCCGCCCCCTCGCCCTCGTCCTCCTCCAGGTTCGTGTGCAGGTAGCGGTACCTGCAGTGGGACAGGGCGATTTGCTGGCCGCCAGACAGGACGGAGACGGCGACACGCACCTCTCGACGGGCGGCGTGGAGGGCCGGTTCTTTTCGTTCTTGTAATAGCGCGGGGGCATCTTCTCGGCCAACTTCTCGATGGGGTCCTTGCCCTGGGGGAAGCGGGGAGGCATGGTTGTGGAGGTGGGCTCGAACTCCGGCTCGGGCGTCTCCCGCCGCGGCGCCCGGATCGGCTGGCGCCGGCCGGGCCTCGGCACGGGGATGGGCTGCTCGAAGCGACCCGGCGGCGCCGGCTTGATACGCTCGCCGTTCGTGAACGTCGGCGCGACGCGCTGTCGCTTCCCGTAGCCGTCCGACGACTTGCTGGCGCCGTCGGCTTGCCGAGCCGGGTACCTGAAGCAGGACGAGCGAAGGCGCTACCCCACCACCCAAACCCTGACGGCGTGTCTAATGTCCAAGTCCAACACACATACCTCGGAGGCATTCCAGACGTGTCCTCTTCGTCCTCCTTCTCCATCGGCTCGTCCGCGTGCGCGTTCGACTTTGGAAATCTGAAAGCAACCGAGCTGGAGTGAATTGTGAATTTATTAGGCGGATGAATCAACAGCAGACCTGGGCGGCATGGGATCTAGCTCGCGGAAGCGGTCCGCCTCCGCGTCCAATTCCTCTCGAGTCAGCTTTTGCCGAGGCTCCTCCCGAGACGCGCGGTACCTTGACCACGCGCCATTGGCCGGCACGGCAAGAACTGTAGGAAGCGAGCGCGCGCGCGCTTACCTCGGCGGCATCTGGTCCTCACCGACGGCGTTGACCTCGTGGTCGTCACGGTCGCGACGACGCGACGAGATGGCCGTGTGCTGTAGCTGTCTGGACGGCCTGCCGAGTGGAATGTCGTTCGAGCCGGTCGCTCGCCTTGGCGCTGCGGGCGGTGGCGGCGACGGCGGAGCACGTCTAGCAGGAGGGGCTGCAGCAGGAACCCGCGCAGAGGGTCGGCAGTAGGGCGTCTCTCGTGGGCTGCGACTGGCGTCGACGCGGCGGCGACCACTCTCCATCAAGTCCTTTCGCTGGTTTGGCGGGGTTCGAGAGTGGCCGAGGGCGTCGCGAGAGGCGTCGCTGTCGTCCGACTCGACCGTGACGGTTCTCTTGGCGTGCGCGGCGCGCCGCGCGTTCTTGAGCTGCTGCGAGCGCAGCGCTCGGCGCCGAGCGGCCTCCTCGTTGGCTGCTAGGAGATGGCGGCCAGCGCCGGCGGGAGGGCGGATAGGCACGCCTTCCTCCTCGTCGTCGGACACCGGCTCCGCCTTGACGCTGATCCCTTGGCGCTTCCCGACGCGGCCCCGCGATTGCGACGACGCCGGCCGCTTGCCGCTGTCGTCACTGGCGACGGAGCGATCGTCGTCGCTGTCCGCCTTCTCAGAGCCACGCTGCCGAATCCTCTTCGTCATCTGAAGGAGCAGACGAACAACGGTGGGACCACCAACCTCGGATGCACCTCGGTTCTCAGCGTTTTCTCTTTCGTCTGCAGCAGCAGCCGCTTTCTCAGCTCCAGCTCCTCTTGCCTCGCGTCCGCCTCCGTCTTCGCGACTTCCTCCAATTGGCGCCGTTCCCTTTCGGCAGCCTCCTTGAAGATTGTCAGCTGTGAAAAACAGAGTCGAGTCGAGATGGACCGGCTTCTTTCGAAGCAGGAGCGAAGGTACTCACTTCGACCCGCTTCACGAGTTCCGTGAGCAGACGCATGGACTGGAGTTTGCGCTGGGCGAGCAGCAGCTTGCGCTCCTCCGTTCGGATCTTGTGCTCGACGAAACGCTCGTCCTTGGCGCGCTGACGCTCGAGCTGGCGGATGCGCCGCTTCTCCTCGCGCTCCTGCCGGCGCTGCTCCTTCGCCCGCTCCAGCGTCTCGCGCTCGTACGCCTCCGCCTGTCTGCACCATGCAAGCAATCCTTCTACGCGCGAAACGCACGCACGCACGCGCGCGCGCCGACGCACTAACCGGACTTGCTCCTCTCTGTCGAGCTGCTCTCGCTCGCGACTCATCAGCTGCTCGCGCTCGATTCGGCGCCGACGGATGCTGGCGTCGCTCAGGTGCTTCGAGCGGTCAAAGTCCACCTGGGGGCGCGACACGAGTCAGCCTTCAGTCAGTGGGGGGGGGGGGGGGGGGAGGGGTGGAGGGGCTTGGGTCCCCCTCACCTTGATGGCGGTCGCGTGGGCCTTGCCTTCGTCGTTGTCGAAGTACACGAGCTTCATGCCTCGGAGGCCGTCCATGCACTTGACGAACGAGATGTACTCGACGAATTGCACATACGCCTACACGAGCAGCGCTGGCCTCCAGCTGGCACCAACTTCCACTTCAATTCACAAGTCGCACCTCAAAGGTGACGTCGTTGCCGAGATGGAATCCGGTCATGCGCATGCCCGTACGAGACATGGAGTTGCGGTAGGGGTCGACCATGGGAATGTCGACGCAGCGCACCTCGCCAAACGTCTCCATGACTCGGCGAAATACGTACTCCGAAGGTCTGTCGCTGCCTGAATGCACCGATGTCAATGCTGAGCTGCAGACATCGACAGGGAGGGAGGGACAAAGTGCCTGCAGTCGGCTCGGTGGTGCCGTCGTCAGCGTCGTCGTCGACTGGGCGTCGCCGCTGGTCGGCGAACCACTTGCAGGGCAGCTGTCCCACGTAGAGGGTGTCGGGCCGCTCTCCGGGCCGCATCTCGTTCATGTGCTTGGCGTCGCGGAAGAAACTGTCCCACTCGTAGCGCGTGGGGAAGTCGAGGCGGGCCTCGGCCGCCTTCACGGGCAGGGTCTCATAGAAGCCGATCACTTTCAGAGAGGCGCCGTCGAGCGTCTTCAGCGCCTGGGACAGCAGCTGCCGATTGTCGACCTCCGCCTCGAAACGGACGAACTCGATCGTAGCCTTGACGACGCGAATCTCGCTGAACTTGATCGGGTGCACGATCTTCTTGATCCGCTCCATGAGGTCCCAGTTCGAAATGGACTGTCCAGGGTCCTTGAGCTGCGGCAGGCGCACGCTGACGTTGAGGCGGGCCAGCGGCTTCAGGTACAGGCCCGCCTGACGGTGCAGCTCCACCAGCTCGCTCGTGTCGCGCAGCTGCTGCACGCGCGACGTCGACATCCTCTTCTCCTGCTCGTCGCGTCGTCAACTCCTCTTCAAGCCACGCCCACTGCAGTCTTGGCTTGCAACGGGTCCCCACCACAACCACAAGAGCAGCAACAATCCACCCACACGGACACTTCTTATCCTACTCTCAACTACTACTTTACGCTTGTGAGGGTGGACTCGTTGCAAGTTCACGATGAAAAAAGATGAGAAGAGAAAGACTGCAGCTGGATTGTCCACACGGTCAGCAATGGTATGCTTCGGGTTCGACAGCACTCTTAAATGAATTGATAGCTGACGACTCAACCCAACAAAAAACTTTTCTATGCGTTGGTGATATCCAACGCGTTTACCCGAGTGTGTACGCGTTTGACTGAGTGTGTAATCAGTGTGTAGCGTAAAAAGTGTGTTACGTAGGAAAGTGCGTTACGGGAAGAGAAAGAGTGTTACAGAGTCACGAGAAAGAGTGTTACAGAGAAACGAGAAAGAGTGTTACACAACAAAAAAGTACGGTACAACTGACTTTTAAGCATTTATTTGTTTTTGTTGTTTCTTGAGCGTTTTCGAGCATAAAAAGCATGGTTAGTCATCGGCGTGCAAAATTGAATGTGTGGGATTGAGACGACGTACGGCAGCTTCTGCCAACTGTAGGGCTGGGAACTCGGCCTTTTCTCTTCGACAACTGGTGGCGCAGATTTCGGTATGTGTTTGTTGGTGCGAAATAAGTTTTCTGTATTTTTTGTTTGCGTTTCTAGTCACTGGGGAATCAAAGTGTGAGTGCGATGACGGTTCTGCGACGCGTGCGCGACGAGAAAGTAGGCAGTCGTCGCATCGGTCGTCAAAAAAAAATCGAAGCCAGTCGCCAACAAGTCGCTGTCGCGTTTTAAACATGTCCGATCCAACCCGCCAGCGCGATCTCAAGCCGTCGTCCAGCCGCCCACCGTCGTCTCGGCCCGGGGTACAACAGACCCGTGTTCCGGGGACCATCGGGCCGAGAGCGGAGCGGTGGAGCTGACGGCGGCGAGGGAGGACTTCTCGCGACGCTCCTCCCGCTGCGGCTGCAAAATTGGACGCTGTGTCCAGAGAACTTCGTGGTCTGCGGCGAGTCGTAGTGACGGATTCGTCAGCTGCTGGCGACGACCAGCACATCCGTTCGAACCGACCCGGAAGAATGCGGAGCCGCGGAGACCACTGAGACGGTAAAGCCGACAGAAGGCCCGTCTTCTGGAGATCTTTCCAAGAAGTCTGGGACAATGCTGGCCATGAACTTGAAGGGCCGCGTTCTCATAGTTGCCGACGGTGACAAATTCCGTCTGTTCACGAGATATGGCCGATTAACAGCAACTGGCGACGCTTACTACCGCTGTCGGGTGTGCGATCACTACAACATTACTTGTCCTGAAGACACTGGCGCTGGCGTCTCCACGAGGCGTTCCTCCACCCCGACATTGATCTTGAGGAGCAGCGGCAGAATCGTCAGCGGAAAGAAGGGGCAAGTGAGCCGTCACCATTCGAAATGCCGTCTTCTCAGTCGACAGCAGGTGGAGGCCACCAAGATCGACCGCAAGTTCAGACGGGCGATCGTTACCAACGACATGGAGCCTCGGCAAGCGCATCAGCAGGTTATATCATGTGAAATTCGTTGTTTTTTTTATTTTGACGAATACTATTTTAATCTAGGCCCAATTGGAGTGTCTGAGAGTGGCGAACGTTTTGAAAGACACTGTTCCTCTTGTGGGTCCTGCGAGCGTGGCTTCACACTGCCGGGCTGGACCAACTGCAGGGGCGCTACTCTCGACACAAGTTTAAGAAAGCTCGTGCCGTTCGCGACCCTTTCGAAGACATGGCGCATACAAGACTACTCTCCGCGGTCGTCAACTCGGCTAGTCCGCAATTAGTCGCTGAACGTCCTGCCTATCCAGACGTCTGACTTATACTTTCCGCGACGACTTCTAACCATTTCTGCAAAGAAAAGGAAAACGACGATTTTTTAAAATTTCTTCTCGACTGTTCAAACTTACGCCTGTTCAAACTCGGCCGACGCGCAGATGCACAGTAAATTTTACGCCTGTTCAAACTTCTTAGACCCGTTAAAACTTCGCACGCCTGTTCAAACCCGGTCGATGCACAGTAAATCTTACGCCTGTTCAAACTTCTTACGTCTGTTCAAACCTAGTCTGTACACGTGTACACACTCGGGTAAACGCCGTACACACATGACTACACACCATATCCAATTGGGCAATTCCCAAAATATGCAACCGATACAAGCACAACCGATACAAGGGATTATTGTTCCCGCCTCCTAAGCCTAAGCCTAAGCCTAAGCAAAAGCCTAAGCCTAAGCTAAAGCCTAAGCTACAGTGATCCCTTGTATCGGTTGTGCTTGTATCGGTTGCATATTTTGGAAATAGCCTCCAATTGCGGGCTATTTCCAAAATATGCAACCGATACAACCACAACCGATACAACCGATCACTGTAGCTTAGGCTTTAGCTTAGGCTTAGGCTTTAGCTTAGGCTTAGGGTTGTATCGGTTGTGGTTGTATCGGTTGCATATTTTGGGAATTGCCCCAATTGCGTGGGGTGCGTTAGCAGAGTGATACACACACAAAACCGGTGATAATGATGCGGTAGTCAAAAATTTTAAAAAATTTTAATGAAAAGTTTAATGATGTTTAAGTTAGTGAAGGGTTAGTTAGTTAGTGAAGGGTTAGTTAGGGAAGTTAGTGAAGTTAGTGAAGAGTTAGTTAGTGAAGTGATGAAGTTTAAGAGACAGAAGGGGGCACTGAGGGTGATGTTCGGCGCACCCCGCACCACTCGCGACGCCTCCAGTAGACCTCATAATCAAAGTGGGAATCGAACCGCTGCTTTTTATGCTTTCCTTGGCAAAGAGTCTGTAGCACGGATTGCAGCGGTAGTACGTGTCACCGGTCGACGATATAGGACCATAGCGTGTGTAAAGACGAAACTTCTCGCCTTCGCGTACCACCAGCACTTTTCCTTTCAGATTCGCGGCCAGCAAAAAGTGCTGCGACTCTGAGCTTTCTTGATTGTTCTCTGAGAACTGAGACGGCTCTTCTTGAGGCTCATCAGAACCGCAGCTGGGTGGACAATTCGTAACCGCGTCCTGTCGGCCGAATCGACGGTCGAACGCACGCCGCAAGCTTCGCACTTCTCCAGCCATGGCGGCGACGCTCCGCTCGATAGCGGCCAGTTTGGTGTTCAGCAAGGAAGTCGAGTCAGCAGAGAAAGACCGTTGACGAGCGCCGCCGTCAGCTCCGCCGCACTCGGCCCGATGGTCCCCGAAACACGGGTCTATTGTACCCCGGGCCGAGACGACGGCGGGCGGCTGAACGGCGGCCTGAAGTTGAGCTGACCCCTCGCTCAAGTGAGATAGACATGGACGTGGCTTGTTGACGACGATATTCTTTGAGGTTTTCTGCGGGCCGACCCGCTTCCTGTCGTCACGGACGTGGTTTAGAACCGACGTCGCACACACAGACTGATTCACCATCGTCTGAAATATACCAAACCAATGACCAGTCGAACAAGAAAAACGCTGTTTATCAAAACCGAGATTTGAGCGGCCAAGCGGCGAAGGGAGAGGTTAGACCTCCCATTCTGGTAGTCCGATATGAGCCGCTGAACGTCTGGTCTTCTCCACACGTCCGACTTATACTTTCCCTGGCGACTTTTAACCATTTTTACCAAGAAAAGTGGCAGTTCAAACTTCTCACGCGTGTTCGAACCGCTCACGCACCATACACTAAATCTTACGCCTGTTCAAACTTCGTACGCCTGTTCAAACTTTGTACGCCCGTTCAAACCTATCTTCGTACACTAAATGTCACGTCTGTTCAAACCCCTTATATCACTCTGACCCGACGCGTTGCGTGTGGCGTGTGGGGGGGGGGGGAGGGTCAGATGCAGTGAAGCAGCCGAAGTGAGAAATACGGTAGGCGCAATTTGAGTTTAGAACAGAACGCTACAAATCCCAACATGCAAATTTTGTTGGTACTGTTACAGTATCTAAATATTTGAGTGGTACAGTACTCAAGTACTTAACTTCTCGCTTGCTATTTGCGTGGAATTTGATTTGACCGAACTATCAGACATGACCATGACATGTGCGACATGTGCCACATGATCAGAGCGCGAACCCTGTTGAAGCTGGCAGTGTCGATGACGACATCAACAGAAAGAGCAGCAACAGAACGATAACATTGTCACTGATGTGAAACATTGCCTTTAAATTTGTGGTTTGTGGACATGGTACACTTTCGCGCTCGTGCCGTTGAAGTACACTCGTTCGTTCACTCATCAGACGATACGGACAAAATTACAGTAGGTAGTGTTGGCAGAGTTTGTGACGAGTATGACAAAGTCGGTTGGAGCTCTAGAGAATGCCCTTGGTGGAGAGATCCGGCGACGAAGTGAGCGCCGTCGTCGCGGGCGGTTGCTGCGGACGGCCGTCGGTCGTAGGCGGCGGCAGTGCCTTCTGGTGGCGGCGCCGAGCGGTCGCCGTCGGCGTCATCGGTTCGTGGGTCGCCATGGAACGCGACGCGGCGTGCACACGCCGCCAGCAGTCGTCGCAGTAGTACTGCAGGCAGCCGATGGCGGCGCAGTAGCGGACGGGCCAGGCGCTCCACTCCACTCCTTCGTCAAAGCCTGCATGCAGCAAAATTCGTCAGAATGCGACAGAAGTCGGCCGTCGCCAGAGAATCTCTCACCGGCGGCCAGCTGCTTGCTCTTCTCTTTGCCGCACTGGTCGCACTTCCAATTCTCCGTAACGTAGGGCTTGATCTCGACCTCCTTCTTGGCCAGCTGCCTGCCCGAGCCGCAGCCGTACTCGACCATGATAAAGCGCCGGCGGATGGCGGCGACGAAGGCGGCCTCGCGTCCGAAGACGGCTCGCGCGGCGCCTTTGGGGTAGCGATTTGCCGGATCCGTGTCCAGCTCCACGTAGAGGACGGCGTCGCCGAAGTGGCGCGACAGCTGCCGACTCAGCGACTCGGCCGTCAGCCGACGAGGGACGCCGCCCACGAACGCACACCGACGCACGTTCAGCAGCGGCCGAGCGGCCAACGGGTCGAACCAGAGACCGTCGGCGGTACGCCACGGCCGCACTTCCACCTCGTTGTTCGTGCCGAGAATCCTCGTCCAGAACTTGGGAGCGGGATCGTCTGAAGCTGCGACACCGGCTGCTGTGGAAGCATCTGACAGTGACTGGGACGGCCACACGCACCACCGCTGCAGTCAATTCTACAGTCGGCGATGAGACGGGCAACGGACTCTTCTCTGTCGAAGATGAGAAAGACGAAGCCCTCAGTCGTCTTGTCGTGTCCGTCGCCACTACGGCTCGTCTCCAACGCTAGTCGACCGTATCTCCTGAAGTGCACTCTGCGCTGCGCCGCGTTTAATTCCAACTCCTGATGTCCGCAAGGTCTCACACAAAAGTCGCTCTAATGTCGTCTTTGTCCGTCGCTTGCTTTATGCCACCGACGAAGACCTTTCTCGAGAAGTTGACGACAGCGCTCTCGGCGCAGTTGAGGCGCGCCGTGGTCGCGGGCTGTAGGCCGGCCACCGAACCGGTCGACCTGCCGACGACGAAGGCAGCCGGGGGCTGCGCCGCGAGCAGGGGAGGCGGCGGAGGCTGTTGAGTCGTCATCGTCATCGCCGGCAGCGCCTGGCCATGACAGCGGCAGCGGCAGCACGCCATCCCGTCGCTCGGCAGCGGCTGCGAGTGCGGGTCAAAACCGCTCGTCAGGCGAACTGCTCCCGACGGCGTCGCCACCCACGTCCGACTCTCCATTGCGCTAACCAACATGCTCGTGCGAAGGCGCTAACTAACTGTTAACAAACTACTTATTTACAGACCGCTATATTCAACTGAAACAACCTTTATAACTGATGCTATGCGTTGAGCGGAGTACTCCCGGAATTCAAAACACAGAAAATTTGTAGAATCGTCTCGCAACAGGTCGCAAACGTGGGCGGAACAACTAAGAAATTCGCACCATTGTTTGTTGTATCAACCCACTCTTGATGTTGCACAGTACGGTATTTTCCTTCCTCATACCGTATACGCTAGCAACGGACGAAAACAGCTAACTGGTTCGGTTTCTAATTCTCTGAATTGGATCACTAAGAGAAGCGGGGTCGTGTCGCGACTGACGAAGCGCGTTGGAATGGAAGGGGGGGGGGAGGAAAGGGAACGCTCGGGTCTCGAGTGGAACATTCGGTCTCAGTAAGTGTGCTTCTCGACGAAGAGCGACTCGGCAGCGGCGCCGACCGTCTCCTCGCCCTCGTACTTGCCGAGAGTCGCCAAGCCGTTTGCCTGCAGCGAGACAGAGAGGCGATCAGAGCGCGAAAAGCAGTGCCGGGGGGGGGGGGGGAGGCGGTGGCCGACCCTGGCGCGGAAAAGGAAGGTGTCCTGCGCCGCCTTGACCTTGTCCTCCTTTCCCTGCCAAGCCTTGAGCACGGAGGCCTGCAGAGCGCGTCCGTAGCTGAAGCTTAGCGCCCACGGCTTCTTGCCCGGCTGCCGGTTGATCGCGTTCAAGAACTTGGTCGCGTCCAGCTCCGACGAGCCGCCGGACAGGAAGACGATGCCTGTGCGGCAGCCGTCATCAAGAGGGCCTCCTCCTGACGATGCCCCAAGCGCCGATGTCAACCTGGCACTGCGGCGGGCACGCCGCGCTGCAGGGCGGTGACGGTGGCGCGGCCCACGTCTTCGGGCGTGCACTTCTTGGGACAGCCTTGGCCGGGCGTGACCATGTTCGGCTGAAGACGAGTGCGCGAAAGCTGGAGACGCCGACGCTTCCCCGTCCTCCTACTGTACCTTGAGCAGAGAGCCCTCCAGATAGACGTGGTGGTCCGAGAGCGCCTTGTAGACGTAGGCGAGCGTCTGCTCCGTGACGCGCTGACAACGGTCGAGGTCGTGCTCACCGTCCTGCAGCACTTCCGGTTCCACAATTGGCACCAGTCCGTTCTAGAGCGGCGGGCGCACTTTTACGTCGAGGTGGCGAGTGACAAGAGGGAGGCGCGCGCCTGCTGACAGATGGAGGCGTAGCGCGCGAGACAGTTGGCGTTCTCGACGAGCGCCAGATGCGAGGGCGTGTGCGCGCCGATGGTGAGCACGTTGCGCCACTTGGCGAATCGGCAGCCGCCCTTGTAGAAGAGGGCGCAGCGGTCGGCGAGCTTGTCGAGGCCCTGGGTCGTGCCCTCGCCCAGCGTGCCGGCCAGAGGCACGACCCCCAGGTCGAGCTTGATGCCCGGCAGGATGCCCTTCTTAGTGAGCAGCTCGGGGAAAGGCGTGCCGTCGTCCGCCTTCTGGTGGAACGTCTCCTCGAAAAGGATCACTCCCGAGATGTACTTGGAGATCTCGTCATCGGTGGCGAACAGCAGCTGACGGTACTTCTGACGGTACTGCTCCTCGTTCGGCAGGTTGATCGCAGACAAACGCTTGCCGATCGTGCCTCAAAATTCCATAGACCATAGACAAAACAGCGGGCGACAAATCATACTCCCTATGCAAACCAGTGCTCTCGTCTGCTGCGAGAATGCCCTTGCCGGGCGTGACGATCCGCTCTGCGGTCTCCTTCAGCGCCGCTTTCTGCTCCGCGGTGAGGGGGTCGCGATACGAGCCGCCCACTTCGGCCATCTTTCACCGTTGTGTTCGACTACGTGTGCGCTGCAAACACGAGAGGGTCCACCGATTCTCACGCGACGACAAACAACAGCGACAGCGGAGAGCAGCAATGGACGGATCGGTGGGCGTAAACAGAACAGACGGCTGGCTGGCTGGCTGCTGCGGTCCCTAGACGCGCAGATAAGGCTCTAGGTGCGCGCGCAAATTCTGAGCGCACGTGACGCTCGCTGTGCGTGCGTCGGTTGCTGCGCGGCGCCGCCAACGCCAACACATGCTCAGACTACGACAACGACTTCGACCAACGTTACTCAACTCAACGTCCTACGCTACGTTACTCAACGAGTACGTTACTCACGAATTCTCAACTCCGCACCCGACAACGGCAACGACCACGCACGTTAGATCAGGCAGAGTGAGACAGTTGTTCGGCACGTACCTCTTCGCCTCGACTATGGACAGCGGCAGATAGAGGGGCAGCTCTGCGCGCTTCACCACATTTCCACAGCTCAACCGACAGCGGACCCATGCCGACGCTCTCCACGGAAGCACAAACCAGAGACCAGCTCACGTGGCCCGATGGCCGTTTACTTGGCCCGTTTGATGCAGTGCGAATGTGCAGACATATGCAAACAAATCGGATTACATAAAATTAATGCGATACGGTACGATGCTGACTACCGTGCGTCTCCGAAGCACGGTAAACAACCACTGTTCGATCCCACGGTAGTTCATTACAGCGTTACCTTGTAGAAGGTGTTTTAATGCAATTTTGAAGCACAAAAGCCTTGAATGCCAGACAAATACATAAAGTGCGCGTAATCCGGATCGTTTGGGACCGCCTGCTTTTGATCCGGATTCGCCGCAGTAGTAGGAACGAGACGGGGGTCGTAGCCATTCTTGCGTCTATGACCCCCGTCTCAGCTGTATGGAGGTTTGCCGCTAGTCGTCGCCGCAACTGAAACCGCACCTGTGCGGAGGATTTTCGTCTACGACCCCGGTCCTACCTGTGCGGAGGTTTACACTGCAACGCGTCTCTGCTGCTTGGAGGCGTATGAACGACCGCTGTGTTTGTATTACACAGCATGCGCGCTGCGCGCTCGCTGCCTTGCCACCGCTCGCCGCCTCTCGCATCGCCTATCTTCGCCTACACCGAAAAAGTTGGTCACAGCGCCACATCGTCGTCGCAGCAGCACCGAAAATCGCAGCGCCGAGAATTGTCGCAGCGCTGCCGAAAAAGTGCGCCAACCCCAATCCCCATGCGCCCGAATCTTTGCCTCTCTCCGTCGGCGGCAGAGAATCGTCGCCGTCTCCCGAAAAATTTTTCCAGTGCCGGTCGCCGCCGACTCGCAGCTCCCCGCCAATTGTCGCTTCGACTGTCTACACCCCTGAGTAGAGAAATGTGGACGAAAAACACACACACCGGGATTGACACGCATTTTTATAGAGGTGCAACACATGCAAACATTCAATCTCACTTCTTTTTGTTGAGAAAGTGCATGTGCATTCTTGGAAGCTGATTGGTTGTTCTCTGTCTCTGCTGTGCAGAGGTTTACACAGTGCCAGTGCCACAGATGCATCGGACTGAAAAGTAGGCCAAGCATCACATGAGAATCATCAAAACAGAACCGTTTTGGATTGAGAGTGTAGGTACGTAGGCACACCAGTAGGCAAAATCATCGACGAACACAAACAGTTGCTGGCATGTACTGTAGGTGGTGCACGCCACCACACATGTACGTGCACTCACTCGCACGCACGCATGCACGCACGCACGCTCGCATGCACACATGCACACACACACGCACACACACACACACACACACACACACACACACACACACACACACACACACACACACACACACACACACACACTCACACACACACACACACACACACACACACACACACACACACACACACACACACACACACACACACACACACACACACACACACACACACACACACACACACACGCTCACATGCACACATGCGATTGCGAGCAAGTTTACAAGCCAACCTCTTTGATGCTATCACCTTGAGGCGCATGACCACCAAATCTTCATGGGAAGTTTGCGGGCCCTCCTTGCGTCCATTCTTCTAGCATGCGTTGTCAACACCCAATTTTTCCGACAAATACAATTGCGTATTTTCCTAATTCTGGGGAAGTATATGTAGGGTCTGCATTCGTCAAGCAGTTGTCGTTTTCAAGTCTCGTTCTCTGTCTGGGAGGCTTTTCGAGTGTGAAAATTCACAGCCCCACATGGTTGGCCTAGTAGACAACCTTCGCCAGCAGAAGAAGTCGTCTGATGAGAACGGCGCTTTCAACGTCCTCCCTACCACTCAAGCGGAAGGAGCTGGAGCAAAGCGAATGGGATTGGAGTTGATAAATTACCCGGAAGACGAAATTCAGAGGTCCAGAGCGGCCGCCAGAGCACTGGACATCAGGGTTGGTGGAGGTCGCCTGAGACGCAAAGCCGCCTCTTCACAGCATGGCGGGGTAACTAAGCCAAGTGTCGCTCCCGCAAGCGAAAAGCGAAGCGCGAAGACCAAGAGCAAGAAGAGCATAAAGAAAACAGCCACTGTCAAAAACCGACGAGGAGCTGAAAAGCCAACCAAAGAAAGCACGAGCAGAGCCTGCAGCATCGCTCAGAAGCGCACCGTCAGGCAGCGCGCAAGTCGGAAAACAAAGAAGCACAAAACCTGCAATGTATTGAATTCGAAATCATTGTCCAAATCTGCGTAACTGAAACACCGATTTTTCAGTTGCTGTGCGCACTCTGAGTCGACGAGGTGGGATTTTGGCTGTTGTCAACCCAGGGCAAAATGACAGACCGAAAGCTAGAAGTTGATTGGATTCCTCATCATCATCTGCCTCTCTTGTCGGGAGACATTGTAGAGCAAAGTCCAGCATGCCATGCAAGGTGTAGAGGCCACGAGCACTACGACATCGAGAGCGAATGTTTGATTGGAACTGAGATGGAGCCAATTGTTAAGCCGAGTGGTGAAATCAAATGTAGAGTGTGCAGGCAGTCGTTCCAATTTATGCATTCGTATGTGATACATCAGTTGACTAGTGTACATTTGTATTGGCTCTTTAAAAAGTGGAAGTAAGTGTATTTGCACATTTATTCCCGGAAGAAATCAGTGATTTTTGGCTTCACTGCAGTTGTGTGTTGGTCTGGAATTGCGTTCGCTTTTCTCTTCCAAAACAGAAAAAAAGTGCAAACACGAGCAGGTTAGTCTGTGGATCAATCGTAATCATTCTTATCTCAACACGTCATGCCTCCACACTTGCACGCCTGGCATACCTGTAACTGGGTCTGGAAGAGTTGGGGGGGGGAGTAAATGGCCAAATTCTGGGGGGGGGGGGGGGTGTCTGGAGCAAAAAGTGGGGGGTAGCCATCCATTTTTTGAGTTATACTGGTACTTTTTGGTCAAAAATGGGTATAAATAGGGTCTAAACAGTGTTATTTAGCTGTTTTATGGTCATCTATAACACTGAAAAGACACTGAAATACACCAAGACGTATACTTCACTTTTATCGTTTTAGACTGAGTGGAAAAATCCCTTGGGGAAATTCTGGTGGGAGGGTTGGGGGGGGGAGTTGGGTGGGTGTTGGAAAAATAGTGCGTGCGAGTGAGTGCACGTACATGTGTGGTGGCGTGCACCGCCTACCGGTGCATGCCAGCAACTGTTTGTGTTCGTCGATGATTTTGCCTACTGGTGTGCCTACATACCTACACTCTCAATCCAAAACGGTTCTGTTTTGATGATTCTCATGTGATGCTTGGCCTACTTTTCAGTCCGATGCATCTGTGGCACTGGCACTGTGTAAACCTCTGCACAGCAAGGAGACAGAGAACAACCAATCAGCTTCCAAGAATGCACATGCACTTTCTCAACAAAAAGAAGTGAGATTGAATGTTTGCATGTGTTGCACCTCTATAAAAATGCGTGTCAATCCCGGTGTGTGTGTTTTTCGTCCACATTTCTCTACTCGGGGGTGTAGACAGTCGAAGCGACAATTGGCGGGGGAGCTGCGAGTCGGCGGCGACCGGCACTGGAAAAATTTTTCGGGAGACGGCGACGATTCTTTGCCGCCGACGGAGAGAGGCAAAAAATCGGGCGCATGGGGATTGGGGTTGGCACACTTTTTCGGCAGCGCTGCGACAATTCTCGGCGCTGCGATTTTCGGTGCTGCTGCGACGACGATGTGGCGCTGTGACCAACTTTTTCGGTGTAGGCGAAGATAGGCGATGCAGAGGCGGCGAGCGGTGGCAAGGCAGCGAGCGCGCAGCGCGCATGCTGTGTAATACAAACAGAGCGGTCGTTCATACGCCTCCAAGCAGCAGAGACGCGTTGCAGTGTAAACCTCCGCACAGGTAGGACCGGGGTCGTGACGAAAATCCTCCGCACAGGTGCGGTTTCAGTTGCGGCGACGACTAGCGGCAAACCTCCATTACAGCTGAGACGGAGGTCATAAACACAAGAATGGCTACGACCCCCGTCTGGTTCCTACTCTGCGGCAATGCAATCAAAAAGCAGGCGGTCCCAAACGATCCGGATTACGCGCACTTTATGTATTTGTCTGGCATTCGATTTTTGTGCTTCAAAATTCTGCCATTAAAACTCCTTGCCGGGGGTAACCTTAATGCGACTACAGTGAGATCGAACAGTAGACGTTTGTTGGTGCTTTCAGAGACGCGCCGTCGTCACATCGTACCGTATCGCATTAATTTTATGTAATCCGATTTGTTTGCATATGTCTGCACATTCGCACTGCATCAAACGGGCCAAGTAAACGGCCATCGGCAGCGTGAGCTGGTCTCTGGTTTGTGCTTCTGTGGAGAGCGTCGGCATGGGTCCGCTGTCGGTTGGACTGTGGAAATGTGGTGAAGCGCGCAGAGCTGTCCCTATATCTGCCGCTGTACGTAGTCGAGGCGAAGAGTTACATACCAAACAACTGTCTCACTCTGCCTGATCTAACGTGCGTGGTCGTTGCCGTTGTCGGGTGCGGAGAGTTTCGAACTGGTGAAGTAGTCGTGCTGAGTTCAGTAACGTAGCGTAGGACGTTGAGTTGAGTAACGTTAGTCGAAGTCGTTGTCGCAGTCTGAGCATGTGTTGGCGTTGGCGGCGCCGCGCCAGCAACCGACGCACCGGCGAGCGAGCGTCACGTGCGCTCTGAATTTGCGCTCGCGCCTGAGCCTTATCTGCGCGTCTCCGGACCACCGCAGCCAGCCAGCCAGCCGTCTGTTCTGTTTACGCCCACCGATCCGTCCATTGCTGCTCTCCGCTTTCTGCTCCGCGGTGAGGGGGAGGGTAGGTGGGTGGG